>AFQZ01000050.1:0-106323 GCA_000222935.2 Aciculosporium take MAFF-241224
ATTTCTAATCAACCCACTAAGACCTACCAGAGCATACGTCATCCTGCTTCCAAGGAATTTCACACAATTCTACAGGGCGTATCTCCCTGGTTTCTTCCCATCTAGGGTACATTTAGATACCATTAGAATCCTCTGGAAAGGGGCTTCCTAATGTACCTAAGTATGCTTATGTAAGCACCCTAGATCTCTAGTAATCCAGAAGGTTAGTTAATAACCTTTAAGAGGCCAGGTAATCTAGCCTTGCCTGTAAGCTTTAGTGGTAAAATGCACTATAAAGCTTAACAATATTATATACCTTTACTTTATATAGCTTAATACTATACTAATCCTCCCCTCTCCCTATAGTCTAAAGTTCTATTTTAACCCTTTAATATATATAAATTACTATTCTTCTGCTATATATTACTAATATATAGTGCCCTTAAAATAGATTTAGTAGTATACTATTATAACCTCCTAGTTTCTAAATAGCTATTACCTTAGGGCTAATGCCATGCCCTAATACTAAATATACTAAATTGCTTTTCTTCTGTATATTCTAGTATATAACCTTAATTATATACTCTATTATATGCTTTAAAGCACCCTAGTTAGGCTGGCCCTAGTATTATTTTACCCTTTAGTTAGTTATAAGAAGGCTAGTATTATACCTTCCTCTACTAATCTCTATAGTCCTAATTATAGCTTATAGGTTTATCTTATAAATAGGCCCCTTAGGTGTATACTCCTTCCTCTTAGCTACTTCTTTATTAGTCCCCTAGCCTTTTCTTTATAATAACCCTTACTTATAGTAGCTATTATAACCTCTAACTAATAGCTATAAAAGAAAAGCAGCCTTATAGCATAAGCCTTCCTAGCCTACTACTATTTATTATTGCTTACTAAATATAGCTAAGACTATACTAAATATACCCCTATATAATTTAGGTATCTCTCCTATACCTTACTTGTTAATATTAAGTAAATTCTCTTTCTTTTAGGGTATTTTCTAATAGTATACCTACTATATTTTGCTTTTTCTTTATAGTACCTAGTAATATATCTGATCTTATAGTAGTTATAATATTACTTTAGGTACATTATCTTATTATATAGCTTAGCATTAAAAATCTCTACTTAGTATACTATTCCCCTATAGTACAGGTAGTTTACTACCTTAGTGCCCTTAATACTAATAACTAGTAGTACCCTTATTGCTATACCCTTTAGCTTTTATACTATTATCTTTACTATATTTAGACTATTCTCCTTTTTAATATTTTTCTTTATATCCTTAGTTATAATATAGTTTATTAGTTATATTAGAAATCCCTTAATAATTATACTAAATATCTTCTTATTTACTTCTGCCTTAGGTCTAAAGGTAACTCTTACTTAGGCTATATTTTCCTTTTATTTCCTTCTTGCTTTAGTAAATATAATAACTATATCTTTACTTTATAGTTAGCATACTACTATTACCTCCTTTATATTAATAGTGCTATTTACTGCCTTTATAATCTCCTTTAATAATCTGTTCTTAACTATCTTACTAATAGTATTTTCTTTTATTATTACTTTCTAGTAATAGTAGGCTAGTATTACTATACCCTTTATTTAAGCTAAAGGGATTATTATATTTTGCTTTATAACTCTATAAGCTATAATAATTACTTAAGTCCCCTTAACTACTATTTTAGTCCTAAGAATAGCCTTTATTACCTTTTTAACTACCTTTTTAACCATGGTTTTTACCTTATTATTAATTACTTTTATAATTAAAGCCTATAAGCCTCCTATACTAGTTCTTATTTAGGCTATTTCCTTACCTATATTTATAGTAATTTATATATTAAATCTAATAAAAGCCTATACTTTTATTATTTTTACCTTTAAAATAACTTTTATTATTAATTCCTTTAGTAATTTTATTTTATTTTTTAATTTTTCTTATGCTACTATTACTCTAGAATTCTTTTCTTAATACTATATTTCTTTCTAAGTAGTGCCTTATTTTTTCTTAATTATAGATCTATATAAAAATTCTTTAATTATTATATCCCTTATATTACTTACTCCCCTTATTGTTGGTAACGCTCAGGTTACAAGTATGCTGCAGCACAAATGTAGGGGGGGGGGGTTTAATAATTAATTTATCTATGTCTCTAAGAGGGGAAGAAGCAGGCTACAATACAGAGGTATGGTGTTATAGCCACGTTATAGCCCTTAGGTTACATAACCTATAATCCAGCTAATTAGGGTGCGTGTATTTTGTATGCAACCTATAATTCCTGGTTAATGCTACATATCCCTTTTATTATCTATACAAGCGATTTTAACACTTGCAAATTCTCTCTTTATTAAAGAAGAAGAGGAATCGCTCTAAAAAATACATAAAACGCCCTAATAATCAGATATTAATAAACAAGTAATAAAGCGAAAAACATCCTTCAAATGAATAACTTTTGTTGGTCCAGGCCGAATGGTTGTAGAGGCAAAGAGTGTTGTAGGGGGGGGGGGGGGGGCCAAAGGGTGTATTCATGTACGCTAGGTAGCTAGAGCCACTAACTAGTTCATCAACTAACTTCTTAATATAGGAAAAACCTTAAGATAGGGGAGAAAACCTATATTCTTCTATATAGCTCCCGCTAAGCCTTTGATATAAAGTCTTTATTGTTTCCAACCATTAGTATAAGATATCTGCCAGTTCCCTGGAACTGCAGACAATAATAGAAGTGTGGTTATGCTTTATATAAAAGGTTAGTATGTTAGTAAAAACCCCCTATAAGCACCTCCCCTCCTAGTCCGGCTCTTCCTCCTCTATCTTATTGTTTCTGTTGCCTCTGGTCCCTTTCTTAGCCTTGTTATTGTGTATCTGCCACGCCTTACTAAGCTCCTCTGCTAACCTATACTGCTGAAGTCGCCTAGTTAAAAGCACCTACTTTACGATATTTGGTGCTAGCTTCTTGTTGTTAAGCGCTGCCCTGAGTTCCTGCGGATCTCTTATTACAGGCACCGCCGGAATCGGTCTTAAATGGTTATATTCTAGGCATGACAGGATAAGGTGGTAGATATCCTTGTCTCCTCCCTAGTATTAGTATATTAGTGAAGTTACCTCGGGCACCTATCTGTTGTAGAGGAAGGCATTTAGCCCTATTTTTTCCGTTTAAAGCTGAACTAGGGCTGCAGATTTATGCTTAAGCAGGCTATTATAGAGCTTTGCTATCTTTTTTGTGCTCTTAAAGTTAGGTTCCTCGTCTGCTGCTGTTGCTTTTGCCCGTTCTCTTCTCACCCGAGCCTTATGCCTTTGCCGGATCTACCGTTTTTTCCACTCTCTCTTTAATTCCTGTCTGGCTATAAGGCTGCTAGGGAGGGGGGGGGGGGCATTAGGAAACGCCTTATAGCGATTACGTTGGCGGCCTCTTCCTTGGCGTTGTAGCTGCAATGCTATTAAATTACAGGCCTGCTGTATCTTCTTGCCTATACTACTATCCTTAAGTCTTTAGTGGAATTGTTATTTAATGTAATTAAGGTACAGATCTACCGGCGGTACTGCTGCTTCTGTCTCTAAGAGTGTTACTGGCGTTGCCTTATATGCCCCTATAACCCGCCTTAAGCATTTGTTCTGTTCCCTTATAAATGCCTTTACTACCCCCTGTGCTACCCCTTCTAGCTCGCTGTGGGTGTAGTATATCCCAGCTCTATAGGCTATTGTGCTTTGTATTACCTGCGTATAAAGAGATCTTGCACACTTTAGTCGGCATCCCTACGTAGACGCAGCTAGCGCTGTGAGCGCTAATTTCTGCCGTGATAATTTGGCATTCACCTTCTCTATATGGGTTGACTAACGAAGCTTCTAGTGAATCTAAACCCCTAGGAATTGCGCTGATTGTGTCGGTTGTATTATTGCTCTGCTAAGTCAGATCGTCATTATAATCACCTGCCTTTTCCTTATAAAGTGCATTAGCTTGCTCTTTCCTAGGTTAAACCTTAGCCTATACTCCTTTAACTACTCCTTATATATTCTCTAGGCTTTTTCTAGTTGTACTTTTGTCTCCTCTGCCGTTTTTCTATATACTATAATGTTTATATTATCTGAGAACCCTAACGTTAACGTTAATTCCGCCGCTGCTAGTCTTTGATATAGTAGCGTGATGTAGAGCAGGAAGAGGATAGGAGACGCTGGCGACCCTTGCGGAACCCCTGTAGTAACTTGGATTTCCTTGGTAATATGTCCGTTAAATGCCAATTATGCTCTCCTTTTTAATGTAAAGCCCTGTGCCTATTTGGCCATTTACCCTAGCAGTTCTAACTCCTTTATAGTGCGGATTAATTGTTTATAGCTAACGGTGTCGAACGCCCTGGTGATATCTAGCTGTAGTAATGATGCTATTCCCTGGTAATGCCACGCCGTTCTCACGACCTCTTTTAGCGTGCTTAGTGCTATCTCCGTTAATCTGCCAGCCCTGTTGCCTATTTGCATGTCTAGTAGTATATGGCCTTCCTTTGCTATAATAGTGATCCTCCTTATAATAGCTCCCTTAATCACTTTGCCTATTGTGTTTAACAGCGATATTGGCCTCTACCCCCCCGGTCTGCCTAACTCCTTAGGGGACTTCCTAGGTTTGCGTAGAACTACCACCTTTGCTTGTCGGAAGGAGGCCGGATGATATCCTAAGCTGTAGCAAGCATTTGCAAGGCATGTTAAACACGATATTAGGGCCGCTCTGTATAGCTTAAGGAAACCCGTTGGTAGCTTGTCCGGTTCTGGGGCTTTCTAACTTGCTGTATTCTTTATAACCTCTTTAATTTTCTTCTTTATAAACACGGGAACTGCCTGATTATTGTTACAGTATCTTGTCCCCTCCTTTGCCTCCGGACCTAGAGCCCTAGCTGCGGATGGAGGGAAGAACCTCTCTGTAAATGCCCTTGCCTTGCCCTTGTATGTAACCTCTATTATCTCCTCCCTGCTGTCGTCTCCTGGCCGGGTTAGTGGTAGGACCTGTTGCCTTTTAGGAGGAAGTCTACTCCGTAGCTAGGCCTAACGCTCTAGGGTCTAAAGACTCCCTTTGGACCTAGATAACTTGCTAACTGCCTATTGCTAGCTACTTCTCTTCTCCTCTGAGATAATATAATCCTGTTTTTTTATAGCTTCCGTTAAGGCCTGCCACGCTTCCTATGTCCGTTGTTACTGCTACTGCCTATTAGCATGTCTTGCTTTTGCTATTGCGTCCCTTACCCTTTTATTCCACTAAGGCTGTGGTTTGCTGTGCCCTTAAGGTCGCTTGGGTGCTGCTGTATTAGCTATCTCTATAAGCTATTAGGTAAGCTACTGCGCATAGTTATCGATTTCTTGCCGGTTACACAGCGGAAGCTCTAACCCCTTCTTTCTAAGCCTGTTTAAAGCCTTTGCTATAATAAGGTTCTTGTCCGCTGTCCTCCAACCCTAGACTAACCCTGGGCTGTTGCTTAATTCCTTGTTTGTCCCGATGCTAATAAGCTAGGGCATATGGTTAGATCCGGCGATTTCCACTAGCCTGATGAATTCGACACTAACGTCGTGGGTGGTCCATGCATGGTTAATAGTGCTGTCCCTGCTGCCATGTTCTCTCCTTGTTACTTCCCTAAACGGCGTAGCTAGGCCGAGTTACCACCTTGTTATGAATTCTAACATCTTATTGTGCCCCGGAGATGTTTGGCCGAATCTGTCCCATAAGGGGTGATGTTGGTTGAAGTCCCCCATAAACATACTCCGGCCCTTTGCCTAGGTATTAGCAAAGTATTGTAAAGGCGTCTGCCACCCCCTTTTGTAAGCCGGGGAATATATGTTGTACACCTCTACTCTACATAGCTTGATACTGTACTAATCCTCCCCCCTCCCTGTAGTCTAAAGCCCTGCCTTAACCTTCTGGTGTATATAAATCGCCGTTCTTCTACTGTATGTTGCTAACATATAGTGCCCCTGAGATAGATTCAGCGGTATACTGTTATAGCCTCCTGGTTCCTGGATGGCTATCACCTTAGGGCTAACGTCATGCCCTAACGCCAGATGTACTAGATTGCTTTTCTTCTGTGTATTCTAGTACATGACCTTAATCATGTACTTTATTGTGTGCTTTAGAGCACCCTGGTTGGGCTGGCTCTGGTATTGTTCTGCTCTCTTGTTAGTTGTAGGAAGGCTAGTATTGTGCCTTCCTCTGCCGGTCTTTGCCGTCCTAATCGTAGTTTGTATGTTTGTCTTGTAGAAAGGCCCCTTAGTTGTATGCTCCTTTTTCTTAGCTGCCTTTCTGTTAATCCCCTGGGCTTTTCTCTATAATGACCCTTGCCCGTAGTAGCTGTCACGGCCTCTGACTAATGGTTGCGGAAGAACAGCGGCCTTGTGGCGTAAGCCTCCCAGGCCTGTTGCCACCTATTATTACTTACTGAGCATAGCCGAGACTATGCTGGATGTGCCCCTGCGTAATTTAGGTATCTTTCCTGTACCTTGCCTGTTAACGTCGGGCAAGTCCTCTCTCCCTTGGGGTGTTTTCTAGTAGCATATCTGCTGTATCTTGCTTCCTCCTTGCAGTGCCTGGCAATGTGTCTAATCTTATAGTAATTATAACATTGCTTTAGGTGGACTATCTTGTTGTATAGCTTGGCGTTAAAAATCTCTGCTTGGTATACTATTCCCCTATGGCATAGGCGGTTTGCTGCCTTAGTGCCCTTAATGCTAACCACTAGTGGTGCCCTCGTCGCTGTTCCCTTTGGCTTCCGCACTGTTATCTTCGCTATGTTTAGACTATTCTCCTTTTTAATGTTTTTCCTTATATCCTTAATCGCAACATGGTTTGTTAATTGTGTTGGGAATCCCTTGATAATTACACTAAATATCTTCCTGTTTACTTCCGCTGTAGGTCTAAAGGCAACTCTTACCCAGGCCGTGTTTTCCTTTTATTTCCTCCCTGCCTTAGTAAACGTAATAACTATGTCTCCACTCTGTAGCCTGCATGCTGCTATTGCCTCCTCTATGCTAATAGCGCTGTTTACTGCCTTTATAATCTCTCCTAGTAATCTGTTCCTGACTGCCTTGCTAATAGTGTTTCCCTTTACTATTGCTTCCCGGTGATGGCGGGCTGGTATCGCCATACCCTCCGTTTGGGCTAAAGGTATTGTTATATTCTGCCCTATAACTCTGCGAGCTGCAATAGTTGCCTAAGTCCCCCTAACCGTCGATCTAGTCCTAGGGACGGCCTTTATCGCCTCCTTGACCGCCTTCTTAACTATGGTTTCAACTTTGCTATTAACTGCTTCTATAATTAATGCCTGTAGATCTCCTGTGCCAGTCTTTACTTAGGCTATCTCCCCTCCTATATTTATAGTAACTTATGTAAAGGTCCTGATAAAAGCCCACACTTCTGTTATTTCTGTCTCTAGGATAACTTTTATTATTAACTCCTTTAGTAATTTCATTTTATTCTTTAGTTTTTCCTATACTACTATTACTCTAGGATTCTCTCCTTAATATTGTATTTCTTCCTAGGTGGTGCCTCGTCCTTTGTTGGTTGTAGATCCACGCGAAAATTTGTTAATTATCGCACCCCTTGCGCTGCTTACTCCCCTTGCGTAATGCGCCATTGCTAGGGGGGGTATTTGATAATAAGGAATCCGATTCTATGCTTTTTTTTCGTTTTAGGCGTAATACCGCGTCGTGTCCGCGGTGTTGGTCCTTTGCCTTAATGATCTCTTGCCAAAGGGTGTAATTCCCGCGTTCAATCCTACTAAATTAGGCGCTTATAATTGCGTTTGAATTCATTGAATTTAAGCTCTTTATTAGGCGCTTAATTTGTTGTTAAATTTAGTAGGGAATTGGGACTTTTCTAATCTTCGGCGGCTCTAGTGGCGGCTTCTGTGGCAATTCTTATAATAGGTCTTTTAACCTATCCTTCCACACGGATTCAGGCTTTATTCTTTGTTATAAAGGTCTTAAGAGCTTTATTCAGTAAAGCTTTTGTTATTATATTCGTAGGATTATTATTGCTATTAATCTAGCGGATTTCAGCTACTTCCCTCCTTTTATATAACTGCTATAAAGCTATAATATTAATCATTAGCCTCTTTTCCTTTATTGTCCCTAGCTTAATAATACACTTATATAGTAAGAAAGAGTTAGGACATATAATTATTAGGATTCTCGGCTTATTAATTTAGTTAGTGATAATATTTAGAGTAGTGCTTATTATGTAGGCAATGTTAATACCTTAAACCATCCTATATAGCTTAGAAGCTAATGCACTTCTTATAACTCTTTTAGATTTTATTAAGCTATATGTTATAATATTTCCTTTAAGGGTGAATTTAGAGGTATTATTATCCTTCCTTTTATTACCTAGGATGATTATATAGCCTAGTTAAGAGCTAAGGTCTTTATTATTTACAAAAGAACTGTCAATAAAGACATAAAAAGCGGCGTTTTCTAGCGAGAGAGATATATATTAAAGTCTATAGTCTTGATTATTAATTTGCTATTAAAGTCTTTTATTAAGCCTTAAAACATTATTAGATCCTGAATGTTAGACTTGGGTAGCAATGGAAAGATTGTAAGATGCTTTAGGTTAATATATTAAAGTTATGTACGCTCTTTATGCTTACTATTTAACATATTTCGCTTGGTTGGTCGGGTTATTAACTTGTAATAGCTTCCTTCCTTATGCCTTTTGTTGCAAAAAGAAGGTGTTATTATCAACTTTGCTTAAAATGCAACTGTTAAACATTAATAGTGTTAAAATCGTTAACCTCTCTTTTAGCTTTACAAGGAATTCGGCGTTTTTTAACTTAATTTCTTTGTAATTAAAAAACTTAGCATTACTAAGTCCTAAGGTATTATTAGTTTGCATTCTAATGATTTTAAAACACAAGCTTTTACTAGAAGAAATAAGCAGATAAGGGTTATATATAAAGGTTATTATCTGTAGTCTCTAACAATAATAATTAAAATACGTTAACTACTAATGTATGCTAGCCTTTGCTATTCCGTATAGCGGCTTAATTATAACCATAATGACGTCTGGCGGGTAAAGGTGTGCAATTTGTGCTGGAAGCTTCGTAAGAATTATGTAATTAAGCTTTGTCTATAACTGCATATATGCTTAGGTAATATCCCTTAGCTAAACCGTAATGCCTTTCTTTTTTAATAAGAGAGCAAGGGTAATAATAAGCCTTTAACTAGCTCTCTAAATTGTTAGGGACTGTATAAGAATAACCTCTTTCCTACGGTTGCTATGGCCTTGGATAACATATTATAACTTTTTATATAAGGAGTTAGTTGCCTTGCCTTTAACTTCTCTTACTATCTGCAAGCTAAAGAGTCTTTTGCCTCTATGCCTTTGCAGGTTAAATTTTATAAATTCAAACATATTCCTTACTAGTAAAGCATTAATCTCTGCTTTATTAGAGAGTTTGAAAGGTTCTCTGGGTATATTGATTTTTTCTTGCGCACAGAGGTTAATTATAAGTTAAAAATCGGCTTTTTCTTTCTTAGTAAGAAAAGCCTTTGCTTAAGGGTGTTTCCGGGGTCTTCCACGTCCTCTTTGTAATAGAGTTATTAGGTTATTAGGGGGGTTTTCGTGATTTTCATTATCTTAAACCAGGTCTTCCTTGTAAACCAGGTCTTCCTTGTGAGAAGATTCCACCTCTAGCAAGGTTATATATTATTATTCATGTACGCTAGGTAGCTAGAGCCACTAACTAGTTCATTAACTAACTTCTTAATATAGGAAAAACCCTAAGATAGGGGAGAAAACCCATATTCTTCCATATAGCTCCCGCTAAGCCTTTGATATAAAGTCTTTATTATTTCCAACCATTAGTATAAGATATCTGCTAGTTCCCCGGAACTGCAGATAATAACAGAAGTACAGTTATGCTTTATATAAAAGGTTAGTATATTAGTAAAAACCCCCTATAAGCACCTCCCCTCCTAGTCCGGCTCTTCCTTCTCTATCCTGTTGTTTCTATTACCTCTGGTCCCTTTCTTAGCCTTATTATTATATATCTGCCACGCCTTACTAAGCTCCTTTGCCAACCTGTACTACTAAAGTTGCCTAGTTAAAAGCACTTACTTTACGATATTTAGTACTAGCTTTTTGTTGTTAAGCGCCGCCCTAAGTTCCTATAAATCTCTTATTATAGGCACTACTAGAATTAGTCTTAGATAGTTATATTCTAGGCATGATAGGATAAGGTAGTAGATATCCTTATCTCCTTCCTAGTATTAGTATATTAGTAAAGTTACCTTAGGCACCTGTTTATTATAAAGGAAGGCATTTAGCCTTATTTTTTCCGTTTAAAGCTAAACTAAGGCTATAGATTTATGCTTAAGCAGGCTATTATAAAGCTTTACTATCTTTTTTATACTCTTAAAGTTAGGTTTCTTATTTATTGCTATTACTTTTGCCTGTCCTCTTCTTACCTAAGCCTTATGCCTTTACTAGATTTACTGTTTTTCCCACTCCCTCTTTAATTCCTGTCTGGCTATAAGGCTACTAGGGAGGGGGGGGGGGGCATTAAGAAACGCCTTATAGCGATTATGTTGGCAGCCTCTTCCTTAGTATTGTAGCTGTAATACTATTAAATTATAGGCCTGCTATATCTTCTTGCCTATACTACTATCCTTAAGTCTTTAGTAGAATTGTTATTTAATGTAATTAAGGTATAGATCTACCGGCAGTACTACTGCTTTTATCTCTAAGAGTGTTACTAGTATTGCCTTATATGCCTTTATAACCTGCCTTAAGCATTTATTCTGTTCCCTTATAAATGCCTTTATTACCCCCTGTGCTACCCCTTCTGGCTTGCTATAGGTATGGTATATCCTAGCTTTATAGGCTATTATGCTTCTTATTACCTATATATAAAGGGATCTTGCATACTCTAGTTAGCATCCCTATGTAGACACAGCTAGTGCTGTAAGCGCTAATTTCTGCTGTGACAATTTGGCATTTACCTTCTTTATATAGGTTAACTAATAAAGCTTCTGGTGAATCTAAACCCCTAGGAATTGCGCTAATTATATTGGTTATATTGTTGCTCTTTTAAGTCGGATTGTTATTATAATTGCCTGCCTCTTCCTTATAAAGTGTATTAGCTTGCTCTTTCCTAGGTTAAACCTTAGCTTATACTCCTTTAACTACTCCTTATATATTCTCTAGGCTCTTTTTAGTTATACTTTTGTCTCCTCTGCTGTTTTTTTATATACTATAATGTTTGTATTATCTAAGAACCCTAATATTAACGTTAATTCCGCCGCTACTAGTTTTTAATATAATGGCATAATATAGAGTAGGAAGAGGATAGGAGACGCCGGCGACCCTTACGGAACCCCTGTAGTAACTTGGATTTCCTTAGTAATACGTCCGTTAAATGCTAATTATACTCTCCTTTCTAACGTAAAGCCCTGTGCCTATTTGGCCATCTACCCTAGCAGTCCTAACTCCTTTATAGTGCAGATTAATCGTTTATAGCTAATAGTGTTAAATGCCCTAGTAATATCTAGCTATAGTAATAATGCTATCCCTTAGTAATACTATGCTATTCTCATAACCTCTTTTAGCATGCTTAGTACTATTTCTATTAATCTGCCAGCCCTATTGCCTATCTGTATATCTAGTAGTATATAGCCTTCCTTTACTATAATAGTAATCCTCCTTATAATAGCTCCCTTAATTACTTTGCCTATTATATTTAATAGTAATATTGGCCTCCACCCCCTTAGTCTACCTAACTCCTTAAAGGACTTCCTAGGTTTATATAGAACTACTACCTTTACTTATTAGAAGGAGGCCGGATAATATCCTAAGCTATAGCAAGCATTTATAAGGCGTGTTAAACATAATATTAGGGCCGCTTTATATAGCTTAAGGAAACCTGTTAGCAGCTTGTCCGGTCCTAGGGCTTTTTAACTTACTATATTCTTTATAACCTCTTTAATTTCCTTCTCTATAAACACAGGAACTGCCTAATTATTATTATAGTATCTTATTCCCTCCTTTGCCTTTAAACCTAAAGCCCTAGCCGCGGATAAAGGAAAGAACCTCTCTGTAAATGCCTTTGCCTTACCCTTGTATATAACCTCTACTATCTCCTCCCTACTGTTATCTCCTAGCCGGGTTAGTAGTAGGACTTGTTGCCTTTTAGGAGGAAGTCCACTTTATAGCTAGGCCTAACGCTTTAGGGTCTAAAGACTCCCTTTAGACCTAAATAACTTACTAACTGCCTGTTACTAGCTACTTCTCTTCTCCTTTAAGATAACATAATCTTATTTTTTTATAGCTTCCGTTAAGGCCTGCTATGCTTTCTGTGTCCGTTGTTACTACTACTACTTATTAGCACGTCTTACCTCTGCTATTATGTCCCTTACCCTTTTATTCCACTAAGGCTGTGGTTTACTGTGCCCTTAAGGTCGCTTAGGTGCTGCTATATTAGCTATCTCTATAAGCTGTTAGGTAAGCCACTGCATATAATTATTAATTTCTTGCTAGTTATATAGTAGAAGCTCTAAGCCCTTCTTTTTAAGTCTGTTTAAAGCCTTTGCTATAATAAGGTTCTTATCTGCTGTCCTCTAACCCTAGACTAACCCTAGGCTGTTGCTTAATTCCTTATTTGTCCTAATGCTAATAAGCTAGGGCATATAGTCAGATCCGGCGATTTTCACTAGCCTAATAAATTTAATACTAACGTTGTAGGTGGTTTATGTATGGTTAATAGTACTGTCCTTGCTACTATGTTCTCTCCTTATTACTTCCCTAAACGGCATAGCTAGGCCGAGTTGCTACCTTATTATAAATTCTAACATCTTATTATGCCCTAGAGATATTCAGCTAAATCTGTCCTATAAGGGGTAATATTAGTTAAAGTCCCCTATAAACACACTCTAGTCCTTTGCCTAGGTATTAGTAAAGTGTTGTAAAGGCGTCTGCTACTCCCTTTTATAAGCTAGGGAATAAATGTTATATATCTTTACTTTATATAGCTTAACACTGCACTAATCCTCCCCTCTCCCTATAGTCTAAAGTCCTGTCTTAACCTTCTAGTGTATATAAATTGCTGTTTTTCTGCTGTATATTGCTAATATATAGTATCCCTAAGATAGATTCGGCGGTATACTATTATAGCCTCCTAGTTTCTAAATAGCTATTACCTTAGGGCTAATGTTATGCCCTAACGCCAGATGTACTAGATTGCTTTTCTTCTGTATATTCTAGTATATAACCTTAATTATATACTTTATTATATGCTTTAGAGCACCCTGGTTAGACTGGCTCTGGTATTGTTTGGCCCTCTAGTCGGCTATAGAAAGGCTAGTATTATGCCTTCCTCTGCCAGTCTCTATTGTCCTAATCTTAGCTTATAGGTTTATCTTATAGAAGGGCCCCTTAGTTATATGCTCCTTCCTCTTAGCTACCTCTCTGTTAGTCCCCTAGTTTCTTCTCCCTAATAACCCTTGCCTATAGTAGCCGTTGTAACCTCTAACTAATAGTTGCAGAAGAACAGCAGCCTTATAGTATAAGCCTCCCTAGCCTACTGCTATCTCTTATTACTTACTAAGTATAGTTAAGACTATACTAAATATGCCCCCGTATAATTTAAGTATCTCTCCCGTACTTTGCCTATTAACATTAGGTAAGTCCTCTCTCCCTTAGGGTGTTTTCTGGTAGCATACCTACTGCATCTTGCTTCCTTTTTATAGTATTTAGTAATATGTCTAATCTTATAGTAGTTATAATATTGCTTTAGGTGGATTATCTTATTATATAGCTTAGCATTGAAAATCTCTGCTTAGTATACTATTCCCCCATAGTATAGTTAGTTCGCTGCCTTAGTGCCCTTAATACTAACTACTAATAGTGCCCTTATGACTATTTCTCTTGGCTTTTATACTATTATCTTTGCTATATTTAATCTATTCTCCTTTTTAATGTTCTTCCTTATATCCTTAATTACAATATGGTTTATTAATTATATTAGGAATCCCTTAATAATTATACTAAATATCTTCCTATTTACTTCTGCCTTAGGTCTAAAGGTAACTCCTACCCAGGCCGTGTTTTCCTTTTATTTCCTCCTTACTTTTATAAACATAATAACTATATCTCTACTCTATAATTAGTATACTACTATTACCTCCTTTATACTAATAGCACTGTTTACTGCCTTTATAATCTCTCCTAGTAATCTGTTCCTAACTGCCTTGCTAATAGTGCTTTCCTTTACTAGTGCTTCCTAGTAATAGCAGGCTAGTATTACTATACCCTCTGTTTAGGCTAAAGGTATTGTTATATTCTGCCCTGTAACTCTGTAAGCTATAATATTTACCTAAGTCCCCCTAACCGCTAATCTAGTCCTATAAACAGCCTTTATTACCTTCTTAACTACCTTCTTAACTATGGTTTCTACTTTGCTACTAACCGCTTTTATAATTAAGGCCTATAGGCCTCCTATATTAGTTCTTGCTTAGGCTATCTCCTCTCCTGTATTTATAGTAATTTATGTAAAAGTTCTAATAAAAGCTTATACTTTTGTTATTTCTACCTTTAGAATAACTTTTATTATTAATTCCTTTAGTGATTTTATTTTATTTTTTAGTTTTTCCTATACTATTATTACTTTAGGATTCTCTCTTTAATATTATGTTTTTTCCTAGGTAGTGCCTTATCCTTTATTAGTTACAGATCTACATAAAAATTCATTAATTATTACACCTCTTACGCCGCTTACTCCCCTTATATAATATACTATTACTAAGGGGGGTAATTAATAATAAGAAATCCGATTCTGTGCTTCTTTTTTGTTTTAGGCGTAATACCGCGTCGTATCCGCGGTGTTGAATTTCCAACTTGATTTTACTTTGCAAGGTTATATATGGTTTAATAACTATAGACTAAAACTTTATAGGGCTATAAGGCATCTTAATAATATAAGTCTTTCCTTTTATTAAGAGAAGCTTGTAAGGGCTAGTCTATTTACCTTTTTTGCAATAAACTCGTACATTAGAATTTAAAGGAAGAGTGTGTATAGGTAGGGTTATTAGGCCGTTATGGGTATTAAGAGCATTGTGGACTTAGTGCCTTATAAGACTACGTCTTGCTTTATTTATTGCTTTTTAAAGTATCTTAGCTTTTTAGGCAACTATAAAGCTTAGGGGGGAATTATTTATTATCTTTAGATAGGTTCTAAAGACTAAGAGGGTAGGAATAAGACTATTTAAACTAGCAGAGTTATTAACTGCTTTAACAGCTATTTAAAGTATCTGCTCTTTTAAGAGAAAATCATTAGCTTTGGTCTTAATAATATTATATGCTCTGTAAAGAGGGGCATGATATTGCTTAAGTTTTCCGATGCTATTGTAAGCCTTAACGGGAACTTCGTTAATATTAATTAATAATAGTCAAGCCAAATGCCTAAATTCGCTAAAAGCAAAATTCCTTCTGGCATTATAAACTATTTAGTTTAGGGGTCTAAGATATGTGTTAATTTAGCACTCTTTAAGGGCATTTTAGATATCTTAAGCTTTCTGTTATTAGGGTCTAAGAAAGCAGGCAGCTTAAAATGATATTGCTGAATCTATAACGTATAGGACCGGCTTTTTGTCAATTTATATAATATTAACAAGGACCTTGTAGTTAAATTTAATATTGTCTTTAAGAGTGAATTTAAATCTACTTAGAGCTTTTGTGTTTATTTGGCATTAATGGCAAGCATGCGTGATTTTCCCTATGTTAGCCTTATTGAATTCTTTACTAGCCCTATTAAGAAGGTTATTTAATTAGTTGATTAACGGATAACTAAATTAATAATAAAGTTAACGGATTTCGGTTTTAGAAAGTATAAAGATGGCAGGTTCTTAAGAACTAGCTGTCTACTAAGGATATCCTTATTTCCTAATAATGGGTACTTTCTTGTCTCCTTAGATTAGAAGATTCTTAAGATTGTTAAGTTTAACACCTATTTTATCTATATCTGTAATAGAATATAAAAACAGTATAGTACTATTAAGCATATAGAAAGGTATTGTGCTAAAAATCATCGGAAGCTTTAAAATACTAGTTAAAGTTGCAGTACCGGCTTTAAAGATAATAGTTCTTTAGTTAGAAGATTGCTTAATTATAAGGTTCTTTATGATTTTCATTAGAGCATTAACTTAGCCTTAGCTAGCAGTTAAAATTCCTAATGCTCCTGTATCCAGAAGTATACTGTAAAATGTATCCACTGTATATCTTATATTTATAAGATATATGTGTTATTAAGGTTGTTTATTAGTATTATGGTTATAGGGGTCTTTAAGAAATAAGGCATGTTTAAAAGCATTATCCTGTAAGAAGTTCACGGTTAATTGGGAAAAGAGTAGGGGATTTAATGCTTATATAAAGAATGCTATAAAGGAGAGAGTATTATAAGCCTTTTTATTATCTGGTTCCTCTTTTTTATTAGTAGTAAGGAAAGCGGCGTTTTAAGCGGCTTTTTTGTGTTCATCCTTACTGCTATTATTAGTAGTAGTAAGTTAGGCTATTTCGCCTTTATAGGCCTATAGGAATGCATAGTATTGGCGTTTAGAGGGTGGTTTTTAGTGTTTTTTGTTATTTTACTAAGTTGCTTTTGCTTTCTTCTGCTTAGAGGCAGGATGGTTAGTTAACCAGCATCCTTCTTTATAGCAGATAAAGTATTTCTTTAAGCTTGCTCTGGCTTAAGGTTTTTTATAATATATAGCTTATAAATAGCGTTAGTTTGTAAACATTACTATGTTGGTGTTTTAGTCTATAGACCGGGTAATAAGGGCATTTAGATTATTATTAGTAGTTGTTAGTAACTAACTTATAGAGGTTAGTAGTATATCTATTGCTAAGAGGTAATTTTAAAGATTACTAATAAATCCTTTAAAGGTTAGCACATTCCTAAATTTAGCATTATAGAAATTGTTGTAGTTTTCTATTGCTTACTGTACTTAATAAAGAAGAATTGTATCTTACTTAAAAGGGTTATAAAGGCTATTAAATATCTTTGTAAGTTAGTTAAGAAGGATTTTTAGGCATTTTAACTTGTTTTTTATTAAATATTCCATAATAATATAGCAAAGGCGTAAATTAGTAAATTATGTTTTATAGAAGCTCTTATTCTTAGGTGTTTTAAAGTGATTCCTAATGTTCTGAGTTATCTCCTTAAATGGGATTGTCTTTGCTCTAAAGTATTTAAGGAAGTATATATAGGCTTTACCTTAAAGCATAATAGGGAAGGCTTTTAAGTAAAGTAAGGGGGAAACTCCTGCTTAAGAATATTTCTCTTTAAAATATAGTAACTTCTTATTAATAAAGTTATATACTTCTCTAGAATATTATTCTTCTTTTTAGTAAAGTCTCTTAAGAGTATTAAGGGCTTTTTAATTACTATTAGAAAGTGTTCTAGTTAGGGTTTGTGGTTCTGGGGGAGGGTTTTTAGTTAAATGAAAATCTTTATTGTTAGAGTCCTTATTATTGGAAAGTTTAAGTCGTTGAATCTCTTCTCCTTTCCTAGTTGCTTTTTCTAGTAAAGGTTTATATTCTGTGTTAGGGTTAATGTTTAAGATATTAATAAGATCTTTAGAGACGTTCGATCTTAATCCTCTGGCTGTTTTAATACCATTATTATTAAGGTAATTATAAAGGGTATACTTAAGGTTGTTATTAATTTTATTAAAAGTATCCTTTGTCTAATTTTTATAATCTTGCTAGAAGTTAATAAGGAGATTATGCCCTTTTCCTTTGTTAAGAATGTAATAGTTAATTGTATATGCAATACGGTTATTAATCTGTTGTTTAGTAGCTGTATTAATATTAATGTTGTTAACTAACTTAGTTTAATTAAAGAATATAATTAAATAGTGCTTATAAAGTTTTTAGGGTAGGGTGCTCTTTAGAAGTTCTTTTCTATAGATATCCTTTTAGAGCTGTTTATTAAAATTATTTATTTTTCCTTAGCTTAAAGACATTTTAGTGTTTTAGGCTTTGTATTTAGTACTGATTGAAGCGGTTGGCGTTGGTTGATTCTCTGTAAATAACGGTAAAGATCTGGTTTTAATTATAGACAAGTAATAGTTAATAATAAGGGAGAAGATCTATAAGAAATAAGTCTTCTTATAATTATGGACGATTTAACAGTTAACAATTAAAGAAATAATCCTTTAATTAGTATAACGTCGGAATTTCTTATAGTTATGTGAGTAAAAGCGTTTAGATAAGTCTCTTCTAGGTATAACCTAGCAAATTTATAGTTATTAGTAACTACTAATTAGTGTTAGTAACGCTTAGGTTATAAGTATGCTATAGCATAAATATAAGGGAGGGGGTTTAATAATTAATTCATCTATGTCTTTAAGAGGGGAAGAAGCAGGCTACAATGTGGAGGTGTGGTGTTGTGGCCACGTTACAGCCCTTAGGTTAAATAACCTGTAATCCAGCTAATCAGGGTATATGTATTCTGTGTGTGACCTACAATTCCTAGTTAATGCTGCGTATCCCTTCCATTATCCATACGAGCGATTCCGACACTTATATAATATACTATTACTAAAGAGGGTAATTAATAATAAGGAATCTGATTTTATGCTTCTTTTTCGTTTTAGGCATAATACCAAGTTGTATCCGCAGTGTTAGCGTCCTTTTAGAGCAGGTATCCTATTTCTGCAGTAAGAAATATATAAGGTTATAAAAACTAATAAAATATACTAGTTAAATAGGTTAGGTATACCTAGCTAATATAAAAGCCCCTAGAAAGCTTCTTAAAGACAGTAGTACTAAAGAGATTTAAAGCATAATAAGGGGATATATATAATAATAATAGGCCTAAACAGAGGGCAAACTAAAAATTCAATCTATAAATTTCTATATAATTAGACTAAACCCGAACCTATTAAAAAAAAAATAAAAAAAAAACCAGTATATAGCTATTACCTCTTCTTTTGTCCTATCTCTCTAGCCTTCTTATAGAGGTGCTTTTGCTTTGCTTTTTACGCTGCTTAGACGTATTTCTCCTCCTTATTAGCCTCTTAAATAGCATTAGTTAGGGTATTATTAATGTTGGAATCGCTCGTATGGAGGATGGAAGGAGTACGCCGCATTAACCAGGAATTATAGGTTACACATAGAATGCATACACCCTAATTAGCTGGATTACAGGTTATATAACCTGGGGCTATAACGTGGCCATAACACCACACCTTTGCATCATAGCTTGCTTCCCCTCTTTTTCTTATATAGATAGAATTAATTATTAAACCCCCCCCCCTATATTTATGCTATAGTATACTTATAACCTATGCGTTACTAATACTAATTAGTAGTTACTAATAACTATAGATTTGCTAGGTTATATACAGAAGAGACTCGTCTAAACGCTTTTACTTATATAACTACGAGAAATTCTAATGTTATACTAACTAAAGGATTATTTCTTTAAATTATTAACTATTAAATCGTTTATAATTATAAGAAGACTGAACTCTTGTGGATCTTCTCCCTTATTATTAACTATTACTTGTTTATAATTAAAAACCAGATCTTCACCGTTATTTACAGAGAATTAACTAATGCTAACCGCTTTAATTAGTACTAAATATAAAGCTTAACTTAAGCCTAAAACACTAAGATGTTGTTAAGTTAAGGAAAAACGGATGATTTTAATAAATAACTCTAAAAAAATATCTATAAAAGAGAACTTCTAAAGAGCACTCTTCCCTAAAAACTTTATAAGTACTATCTAATCCTATTATAGAATTAGACTAAGTTAGTTAATAACATTAATATTAATACAGCTACTGAACAACAGATTAATAACCGTATTATATATATAATTAACTACTATATTCTTAATAAAGGAAAAGGGCATAATCTCCTTATTAACTTCTAGCAGGACTATAAAAATTAAACTAAGGATACTTTTAATAAAATTAATAATAACCTTAAGTATACCCTTTATAACTACCTTAATAATAATGGTGTTAAAACAGCTAGAGGATTAAGATCGAACGTCTCTAAAGATCTTGTTAATGTTTTAAATATTAACCCTAATACGGTTTATAAACCTTTGCTAGAAAAAGCAATTAGAAAAGGAAAAGAGATTTAACGACTTAAATTTCCTAATAATAAGGATTCTAATAATAATGAAGATTTTCATTTAACTAAAGACCCTTAACCCGAACCAGAAAACCTAACCGGAACACTTTTTAATAGTAATTAAAAAGCCCTTAATACTCTTAAGAGACTTTACTAAAAAAAAGAGTAATATTCTGGAGAAGTGTATAACTTTATTAACAAGAAGTTATTATATTTTAAAGAGAAATATTCTTAAGTAGGAGTTTCCCCCTTACTTTACCTTAAAGCCTTTCCTATTATGCTTTAAGGTAAAGCTTATATATACTTCCTTAAGTACTTTAGAGTAAAGATAATCCTATTTAAGGAGATGACTTAGAATATTAAAAATCACTTTAAAATACCTAAGAATAAGAGCTTTTATAAAACACAATTTACTGACTTATGCCTTTGCTATATTATTATAAAGCACCTAATAAAGAATAAGTTAGAATGCCTGGAAATCCTTCTTAACTAACTTATAAACATATTTAATAGTCTTTATAACCCTCTTAAGAAAGATATAATCCTTTTTTATTAAGTATGGCAAGTAATAGAAAATAATAATGATTTCTATAATGCTAAATTTAGGAATATGCCAACCTTTAAAGGATTTGTTAGTGATCTTTAAAATTACCTCTTAGCAATTATTATTTATGTACGCTAGGTAGCTAGAGCCACTAACTAGTTCATCAACTAACTTCTTAATATAGGAAAAACCCTAAGATAGGGGAGAAAACCTATATTCTTTCATATAGCTCCTGCTAAGCCTCTGATATAAAGTCTTTATTGTTTTTAACTATTAGTATAAGATATCTGCTAGTTCCCCAGAACTGCAGACAATAACAGAAGTGTAGTTGTGCTTTATATAAAAGGTTAGTATGTTAGTAAAAACCCCCTATAAGCACCTCCCCTCCTAGTCCGGCTCTTCCTCCTCTATTCTGTTGTTTCTGTTGCCTCTGGTCCCTTTCTTAGCCTTATTATTATATATCTGCTATGCCTTACTAAGCTCCTCTGCCAACCTGTACTGCTAAAGTCACTTAGTTAAAAGCACCTACTTTATGATATTTAGTGCTAGCTTTTTGTTATTAAGCGCCGCCCTGAGTTCCCACGGATCTCTTATTATAGGTACTGCTGGAATCGGTCTTAGATGGTTATATTTTAGGTATAATAGGATAAGGTAGTAGATATCCTTGTCTTCTCCCTAGTATTGGCATATTAGTGAAGTTACCTTAGGCACCTGTTTGTTATAAAGGAAGGCATTTAGCTCTATTTTTTCTGTTTAAAGCTGAACTAGGGCTGTAGATTTATGCTTAAGCAGGCTATTATAGAGCTTTGCTATCTTTTTTATGCTCTTAAAGTTAGGTTCCTTATTTACTACTATTGCTTTTACCTGTCCTTTTCTTACCTAAGCCTTATGCCTCTGCTAAATCCACTGTTTTTCCCACTCCCTCTCTAATTCCTGTCTGGCTATAAGGCTGCTAGGGAGGGGGGGGGGGGGCATTAGGAAACGCCTTATAGCGATTACGTCGGCGGCCTCTTTCTTGGCGTTGTAGCTGCAATGCTATTAAATTACAGGCCTGCTGTATCTTCTTGCCTATACTACTATCCTTAAGTCTTTAGTAAAATTATTATTTAACATAATTAAGGTACAGATCTACTGGTAGTACTACTGCTTTTGTCTTTAAGAGTGCTACTAGCGTTGCCTTATACGCCCCTATAACCCTCCTTAAGCATTTGTTTTATTTCCTTATAAATGCCTTTACTACCCCCTATACTACCCCTTCTGGCTTACTGTGGGTGTGGTATATCCCAGCTTTATAGGCTATTATGCTTTATATTACCTATATATAAAGGGATCTTGCACACTTTAGTCAGCATCCCTACGTAAACACAGCCAGCACTGTGAGCGCTAATTTCTGCTGTAATAATTTAGCATTCACCTTCTCTATATAGGTTGACTAACAAAGCTTCTAGTAAATCTAAACCCCTAGGAATTACGCTAATTGTGTTAGTTATATTATTGCTCTTCTAAGTCGGATTGTTGTTATAATCGCCTGCCTCTTCCTTATAAAGTGCATTAGCTTACTCTTTCCTAGGTTAAACCTTAGCCTATACTCCTTTAACTACTTCTTATATATTCTCCAGGCTCTTTTTAGTTATACTTTTATCTTCTCTGCTGTTTTTCTATATGCTATAATGTTTATATTATTTAAGAACCCTAATGTTAATGTTAATTCTGCTGCTGCTAGTCTTCGATATAGTAGCGTGATATAGAGCAGGAAGAGGATAGGAGACGCCGGCGACCCTTGCGGAACCCCTGCAGTGACTTGGATTTCCTTAGTAATATGTCTGTTAAACGCCAATTATGCTCTCCTTTCTAATGTAAAGCCCTGTGCCTATTTGGCTATTTACCCTAGTAGTCCTAACTCCTTTATAGTGCGGATTAATTGTTTATAGCTAATAGTGTTAAATGCCTTAGTAATATCCAGCTGTAGTAATAATGCTATCCCCCGGTAATGCCATGCCGTTCTTATAACCTCTTTTAGTGTGCTTAGTGCTATTTCTATTAATCTGCTAGCCTTATTGCCTATCTGTATGTCCGGTAGTATATGGCCTTCCTTTGCTGTAATAGTAATCCTCCTTATAATAGCTCCCTTAATTACTTTGCCTATTATGTTTAATAGTAATATTGGCCTCTACCCCCCTAGTCTGCCTAACTTCTTAGGGGACTTCTTAGGTTTATATAGAACTACTACCTTTACTTATTAGAAGGAGGCCGGATGATATCCTAAGCTGTAGTAAGCATTCGCAAGGCGTGTTAAACATAATATTAGGGCCGCTTTGTATAGCTTAAGGAAACCCGTTAGCAGCTTGTCCGGTTCTGGGGCTTTCTAACTTGCCATATTCTTTATAGCCTCTTTAATTTCCTCCTTTATAAACACGGGAACTGCCTGATTATTATTATAGTATCTTGTCCCCTCCTCTGCCTCTGGACCTAGAGCCCTAGCTGTAGATGGAGGGAAGAACCTCTCTATAAATACCCTTGCCTTACCCTTATATATAACCTTTACTATCTCCTTCCTGCTGTTGTCTCCTAGCTGGGTTAGTAGTAGGACCTGTTGCCTTTTAGGAGGAAGTCCACTTCGTAGCTAGGCCTAATGCTCTAGGGTTTAAAGACTCCCTTTAGACCTGGATAACTTGCTAACTACCTATTGCTAGCTACTTCTCTTCTCCTTTAAAATAATATAATTTTGTTTTTTTTTAGCTTCTGTTAAGGCCTGCTATGCTTCCTATATCTGTTATTACTGCTACTACCTATTAGCATGTCTTGCCTTTACTATTACGTCCCTTACCCTTTTATTCCACTAAGGCTATAGTTTACTATGCCCTTAAGGTCGCTTAGGTGCTGCTATATTAGCTATCTCCGTGAGCTGTTAGGTAAGCCACTGCGTATAGTTATTAATTTCTTGCCGGTTATATAGCAGAAGCTCTAACCCCTTCTTTCTAAGCCTGTTTAAAGCCTTTGCTATAATAAGGTTCTTGTCCGCTGTCCTCTAACCCCGGACTAACCCTGGGCTGTTGCTTAATTCCTTATTTATCCTAATGCTAATAAGCTAAGGCATATGGTCAGATCCGGCGATTTCTACTGGCCTAATAAATTTAATACTAACGTTGTGGGTGGTCTATACATGGTTAATAGTACTATCCCTGCTGCTATGTTCCCTCCTTATTACTTCTCTAAACGGCATAGCTAGGCCGAGTTGCTACCTTGTTATAAATTTTAACATCTTATTGTGCCCTAGAGATGTTTAGCTAAATCTGTCCTATAAGGGGTAATGTTAGTTAAAGTCCCTTATGAACACACTCCGGCCCTTTGCCTGGGTATTAGCAAAGTGTTATAAAGGCATCTGCTACTCCCTTTTATAAGCTAGGGAATAAATGTTATATATCTCTACTTTATATAGCTTGACACTATACTAATCCTCCCCCCTCCCTATAGTTTAAAGTCCTGTCTTAACCTTTTAGTGTATATAAATTACTGTTCTTCTGCTATATATTACTAATATATAGTATCCCTAAGATGGGTTTAGTAGTATACTATTATAGCCTCCTGGTTCCTAGATAGCTATTACCTTAGGGCTAATGTTATGCCCTAACGCCAGATGTACTAGATTGCTTTTCTTCTGTGTATTCCAGTATATAACCTTAATTATGTACTCTATTGTGTGCTTTGGAGCACCCTAGTTAGGCTGGCTTTGGTATTGTTTGGCCCTTTAGTTGGCTATAGAAAGGCTAGTATTATGCCTTTCTCTGCTGGTTTTTATTGTTCTAATCTTAGCTTATAGGTTTGTCTTACAGAAGGGCCCCTTAGTTATATACTCCTTTCTCTTAGCTGCCTCTCTATTAGTCCCCCGGTTTCTTCTCCCTAATAACCCTTGCCTGTGGTAGCCGTTACGACCTCTGACTGATGGTTGCAGAAGAACAGCGGCCTTATGGCATAAGCCTCCCTAGCCTGCTACTATCTCTTATTGCTTACTAAGCATAGTTAAGACCATACTGGATATGCCCCTGCATAATTTAGGTATCTCTCCTATACCTTGCCTGTTAACGTTAGGTAAGTTCTCTTTCCCTTAGGGTGTTTTCTAGTAATATACCTGCTGTATCTTGCTTCCTCCTTATAGTATCTGGTAATATGTCTAATCTTATAGTAGTTATAATATTGCTTTAGGTGGATCATCTTGTTATATAGCTTAGCATTGAAAATCTCTGCTTAGTATACTATTCCCCTATGGCATAGTCGGTTCGCTGCCTTAGTGCCCTTAACACTAACCACTAATAGTGCCCTTGTTGCTATTCCTCTTAGCTTCTATACTGTTATCTTTGCCATATTTAATCTATTCTCCTTTTCGATGTTCTTCCTTATATCCTTAATTATAATGTGGTTTATTAATTATATTAGGAATCCCTTAATAATCACACTAAACATCTTCCTGTTTACTTCTGCCTTAGGTCTAAAGGTAACTCCCACCTAGGCTGTATTTTCCTTTTATTTCCTCCCTGCTTTTATAAACATAATAACTATGTCTTTACTTTATAATCAGCGTGCTATTACTGCCTCCTCTATGCTAATAGCGCTGTTTACTGCCTTTATAATCTCTCTTAGCAATCTGTTCCTAACTGCCTTACTAATAGTGCTTCCCTTTACTAGTGCTTCCTGGTAATAGTGGGCTGGTATTGCTATACCCTCTGTTTGGGCTAAAGGTATTATTATATTCTGCCCTATAACTCCGCGAGCTATAATATTTGCTTAAGTCCCCTTAACTGCTAATCTAGTCCTATAAACAGCCTTTATTACCTCCTTAACTGCTTTCTTAACTGTGGTTTCTACTCTGCTGCTAACTGCTTTTATAATTAAGGCCTGTAGGCCTCCTATGTCTGTTCTTGCTTAGGCTATCTCCCCTCTTATATCTATAGTAATTTGTGTAAAAGTTTTAATAAAAGCCTATACTTTTGTTATTTCTGCCTTTAGAATAACTTTTATTATTAATTCCTTTAGTGATTTTATTTTATTCTTTAGTTTTTCCTATGCTGCTGTTACTCTAGGATTCTCTCCTTAATATTATATTTCTTCTTAGGTAGTGCCTTGTCCTTTATTAGTTGCGGATCCACGTGAAAATTCGTTAATTATTATACCTCTTGTGCTGCTTACTCCCCTTATATAATGCGCCATTGCTAGGGGGGGTAATTAATAATAAGGAATCTGATTCTATGCTTCTTTTTTGTTTTAGGCGTAATACCGCGTCGTATCCGCGGTGTTCTGTCAAAATCCGCTTCCTTACCTCTTAGCAATGGATATACTACTAACCTCTATAAGTTAGTTACTAATAAATACTAATAATAATGTCCTTATTACCCGGTTTATGGACTAGAACACTAACACAGCGATGTTTACAGACTAATAATATTTACAAGCTATATATTATAAAAAACCCTAAGCCAGAGCGAGCTTAAAGAAATGCTTTATCTGCTATAAAGAAGGACACTAGTTAACTAACCATCCTGCCTCTAAGTAGAAGAAAGCAAAAGCAACTTAGTAGAATAATAGAAAACACTAAAAACCACCTTTTAAATGCTAATATTATATATTTCTATAGGCCTATAAGGGCAAAATGGCCCAACTTACTGCTACTAATAATAGCAGTAAGGATAAGCATAAAAAAGCTACTTAAAATGCTGCTTTTCTTACTATTAATAAGAAAGAGAAACCAAACAATAAAGAGGCTTATAATACTCTCTCCTTTATAGCATTTTTTATATAAGCACTAAATCCCCTACTCTTTTCCTAATTAACTATAAACTTCTTATAGAATAATGCTTTTAAACATGCCTTATTTCTTAAAGACCCCTATAACCATAATACTAATAAATAACCTTAAAAATACATATATCTTATAGATATAAAATATATAGTGGATATATTTTACGGCATACTCCTAGATACAAAAGCATTAGGAATTTCAACTACTGGCTAAGGCTAAGTTAATGCTCTAATAAAGATTATAAAGAACCTTATAATTAAGCATTCTTCTAACTAAAGGACTATTACCTTTAGAGCTAGTACTATAACTTTTACTGGTATTTTAAAGCTTCTAACGATTTTCGGCATAATACCTTTTTATATGCTTAATAGTGCTACACTATTTTTATATTTTATTATAAATATAGATAAAATAGGTGTTAAACTTAATAATCTTAAGAATCTTTTAATTTAAGGAGACAAGAAGGTACCTATTATTAGGAAATAGGGATATCCTTAGTAAATAGCTAGTTCGTAAGAACCTGCTATTTTTATGCTTTTTAAAACCTAAATTTGTTAACTTTATTGCTAATTTAGTCATCTATCAATTAACTAATTAAATAACCTTCTTGCTAGGGCTAGTAAAGAATTTAATAAGGCTAATATAGGAAAAATCACATATGCTTGCTATTAATACTAGATAAATGTAAAAGCCCTAAGTAGATTTAAATTCACTCTTAAAGATAATCTTAAATTTAACTATAAGGTTCTTATTAATATTATGTAAATTAATAAGAAGCCAGTCTTATATGTTATAGATTTAGTAATATCATTTTAAGCTGCCTGCTTTCTTAAAACCTAATAATAAAAAGCTTAAGATATCTGGAATGCCCTTAAAGAGTGCTAGATTAATACATATCTTAGACTCCTAAACTAAATAGTTTATAATGCTAGAAGGAATTTCGCTTCTAGTGAATTTAGGCATTTAGCTCGGCTACTATTAATTAATATTAATAAAGTTCCTGTTAAGGCTTATAATAGTATTAGAAAACTTAAGCAATATTATACCCCTTTTTATAGAGTATACAATATTATTAAGACTAAAGCTAATGGTTTTCTTCTAAAAGAACAAATGCTTCAAATGGCTGTTAAAGTAGTTAATAACTCTGCTAGCCTAAATAGCCTTATTCCTACCCTCTTAGTCTTTAGAACCTATCTAAGGATAATAAATGATTTCCCCCTAAGCTTTATAGTTGCCTAAAGAGCTAAGACACTTTAAAAAGTAATAGATAAAGCAAGGCATAGTCTTGCAAGGCGCTAAGTCTATAATGCTCTTAACACCTATAACAGCCTAATAACCCTGCCTATACATACTCTTCCCTTAAACTTTTATATATAAGTTTATTATAAAAAAGGTAAATAAACTAGCCCTTATAAGCTTCTTATAATAGAAGGAGAGACTTATATTATAAAGATGCCTTATAGCCCTATAAAATTTCAGTCTATGGTTATTAAACCGTATATAACCTCGCTAAAGGTAAAATCTTCTTATAAAAAAGACCCGGTTTACTAAGAAGACCTGGTTTAAGGTGAAGAAACTTATAAGAAACCCCCCCTAATAACCTAATAACTCTGCTATAAAAAGGACATAAAAGACCCCAGAAACATCCTTAAGCAGAGGCTTTTCTTACTAAGAAAGAAAAGGCTGATTTTTAACTTATGATTAACCTCTATATATAAGGAAAAATTAATATACCTAAAGAGCCTTTTAAACTCTTTAATAAAGCAGAAATTAATACTCTGCTAGCAAGGGATGTGTTCGAATTTGTGAAATTTAACCTGTAAAAGCATAAAGGCAAAAGACTCTTTAGCTTACAAATAGTAAGAAAAGTTAAAGGCAAGGCAACTAACTCCTTATACAAAAAGTCACAATATATTATACAAGGCTATAGCAACTAAGGAAAAGAAGTCATTCTTATACAGTCCCTAATAATATAAAGAGCTAGTTAAAGACTTATTATTACCCTTACTTTATTATTAAAAAGAGAAGGCATTATAGCCTAGCTAAGGGATATTACCTAAGCATATATATAGTTACAGATAAAGCTAAATTGTATAATTCTTGTAAAGCTTCCCATGTAAATTACACATCTTTACCCGCTGGACGTCATTATGGTTATAATTAAGCCGCTATACGGAATAGCAAAGGCTGGTATACATTAGTAGTTAACGTATTTTAATTATTATTATCAGAGACTACAGATAATAGCCTCTATATATAACCCTTATCTTCTTATTTCTTCTAGCAAAAGCTTGTGTTTTAGAATTATTAGAATGTAGACTAATAATACCTTAGGACTTAGTAATACTAAATTTTTTAATTATAAAGAGGTTGAGTTAAAGAATGCCGAATTCCTTATAAAGCTAAAAGAGAGGTTAACGATTTTAATACTATTAATGTTTAATGGTTATATTTTAAGCAAAGTTAATAATAATACCTTCTTTTTATAATAAAAGGCATAAGGAAGGAAGCTAATATAAGTTAATAACCTGACTAACTAAGCGAAATATGTTAAATAGTAATCCTAAGGAGCATATATTACTCTGATATATTAACCTAAAGCATCTTATAATCTTTCCGTTACTGTCTAAGTTTAATAACTATAATCTGATAATGTTTTAAGGCTTAATAAAAGACTTTAATAGCAAATCGACAATTAAGATTACGAACTTTAATACATGCCTCTCTTATTAGAAAACACTACTCTCTATGTCTTTATTAATAATTCTTTTGTAAATAATAAAGACCTTAGCTCTTAACTAGGCTATATAATTATCCTAGGTAATAAAAGGAAGGATAATAATACCTCTAAATTTACCCTTAGAGGAAATATCATAACATATAGCTTAATTAAATCTAAGAGAGTTATAAGGAGTGTCTTAGCTTTTAAGCTATATAGGATGGTTTAAGGTATTAATATTGCCTATATAATAAGCATTACTTTAAATATTATTACTAACTAAATTAACAAGCTAAGAATCCTAATGATTATATGTACTAACTCTTTCTTACTATATAAGTATATTATTAAGCTAGGGGTAATAAAGGAAAAGAGGCTAATAATTAATATTATAGCTTTATAGTAGTTATATAAAAGGAGGGAAGTAGCTAAGATATACTAGATTAATAGCAATAATAATCCTATGGATATAATAATAAAAGCTTTACTAAACAAAGCTTTTAAGACCTTTATAACAAAGAATAAAGCCTAAATCTATGTAAAAGGATGGGTTAAAAGACCTGTTACAAGAATTACCGTAAGAGCCGCCGCCTGAGCTGCTAAAGAATGAAAAAGTCCTAATTCCTTACTAAAGTTAATAGCAAATTAAGCGCCTGATAAAGAGTTTAAATTCAATGAATTTAAACGCGATTATAAGCGCTTAATTTAGTAGGATTGAACGCAGGAATTGCACTCTTTAGCCTCCCCCCCCTATAATACTCTTTGCCCTTATAACTATTTGGCTTAAACTAATAAAAGTTATTTATTTAGAGGATGTTTTTTGCTTTGTTACTAGTTTATTAATTATTGGAATCGCTCGTCTTGAGGATGGAAGGGATACACGATAGTAACTGGGAATTATAGGTTATATACACGATGCGCGTGCCCTGATTGGCTGGATTACTATGTTATGTAACCTAGAGCAGTACTATGGCTATAATACTACACTTCTGCATCGTCCCCCTCTTTTTCCTTTAAATAATTATAACTATATAGAAATCAGACCTTTATTACCCCCCCCTATATTATTACTGCAGCAAACGTACCCTGTGAAACCATTACTAATTAGTGGTTGTTATAACTACAGATTGGCTAGGAATTAACAGAAGAGACAAACTTCTAATATAATGCACTTATTCACTTAATTGCATAGAATCCGTTGTTTATGCTACCTGAAAGTAACTTTTTTTATTATTATTAACTTTTGCTACTTGTTTATAATTATTAAGAAAGTTTCTTTATAGAATTTACCCCTTATTATTAATTTGCTACTAGTCTACAATTAAAGTATCTTCTTTGCTATTTATTATAGAGAAAACTCTAAAAATGGCTTTAACTTCCACTACTAAAGCTGATTAACCTATTTAAGACTCCCTTCCTATAAAACTCTAAAAGTATTCTAACTACTTTACAGAGAAATAGGCCGAAGCTAATAAACAAATTAACCCTAAAAAAGCTATAACTTTCGAACTCTATAATAAATTTGCCTACTATATTAACTAGTATAAATCTAGTAACTAGTAAGGTACTAGGTTTCTGTTTATATACTAAAAAGACTTTAAAGGATAAAATGCTAATATTTTTAAGAAGATTACCCCTAAGGTCTAATAAGTACTTTAAGATATTCTTTAAGATTAAGGAATTAACACATAAGAAGGATTATAAAGACTAATCAACTATGTACTCACTAATTTAGTCAGTATAGATAATTCTGTTTTCTTTCCTAATAGAAAGCTCTTAACAGAAAACAATACCATTAATACATTAATTGTCGGAATCGCTTGTATGGATGATAGAAGGGATACGCCGCATTAACCAGGAATTATGGGTTGCACACAGAATGCACGCACCCTAATTGGCTGGATTACAGGTCATGTGACCTGGGGCCGTACCGTGGCCACAACACCACACCTCTGCATTATAGCCTGCTTCTTCCCCTCTTTTAGAGACATAGATAAATTAAATATTAAACCCCCCCCCCCTACATTTGTACTGCAGCATACTTGTAACCTAAGCGCTACTAATACTGATTAGTAGTTGCTAATAACTACAGATTTGTTAGGTTATACCTAGAAGAGACTTATCTAAACGCTTTTACTTACGTAACTACAAGAAATTCTAATGTTGTGCTAACCGAAGGATTATTTCTTTAAATTATTAACTATTAAATCATCTATGATTATAAGAAGACTTAACTCTTGTAGATCTTCTCCCTTATTATCGACTGTTACTCGTCCACGATTAAAACCAGATCTTTACTGTTATTTACGGAGAACCAATACTAATCGCTTTAATCAGTACTAAACACAAAGCCCAAAACACTAAAATATCTTTAAGCTAAGGAAAAATAGATGATTTTAATAAACAACTCTAAAAGGATGTCTACAGAAGAGAACTTCTAAAAAGCACCCTACCCTGAAAACTTTATAAGCACTGTCTAATTCTATCCTTTAATTAGACTAAGTTAGTTAATAACATTAATGTTAATATAGCTACTAAACAACAGATTAATAACCGTATTATATATACAATTAACTACTACATTCTTAACGAAGGAAAAGGGCGTAATCTCCTTATTAACTTTTAGCGAGATTATGAAAATTAAACAAAGGATACTTTTAATAAAATTAATAACAACCTTAAGTATACCCTTTGTGATTACCTTAATGATAATAGTGTTAAAACAGCCAGAGGATCGAGATTGAACGTCTCTAAAGATCTTATTAATATCTTAAACATTAACCCTGACATGGAATACAAACCTTTGCTAGAAAAAGTAACTAGGAAAGGAGAAGAGATTTAATAACTTAAACTTTCTAATAACAAGAACTCTAACAATAAAGATTTTCATTCAACTAAAGACCCTTCCCCAGAACCACAAACCCTGACCGGAACACTTTCTAATAGCAATTGAAAAGCCCTTAATACTCTTAAGAGACTTTATTAGAAAAAAGAACAATATTCTAGAGAAGTGTATGACTTTATTAACAAGAAGTTACTATATTTTAAAGAGAAATATTCTTAAGCAGGAGTTTCCCCCTTACTTTACCTAAAAGCCTTCCTTATTATGCTTTAAGGTAAAGCCTACACATACTTCCTTAAATACTTTAGAGCAAAGACAATCCTATTTAAGGAGATAACTTAGAACATTAGGAATCACTTTAAAACACCTGAGAATAAGAGCTTCTATAAAACACAATTTGCTGATCTATGCCTTTGCTATATTATTATAGAACATTTAATGAAGAATAAGTTAGAATGCTTGGAAATTCTTCTTAACCGACTTATAAAGATATTTAATGGCCTTTATAACCCTCTTGAATAAGATACAATTCTTTTTCATTAAGTACGACGAGCAATAGAAAATAATAATAATTTCTATAATGCTAAATTCAGGAATGTGCTAACCTTTGAAGGATTTGTTAGTAATCTTCGAAATTGCCTCTTAGCAATGGACATACCACTAACCTCTATAAGTCAGTTACTAACAACTACTAATAATAATTCAACTGCCCTTATTGCCCGGTCTATAGACTAAAACACTGATACAGTGATGTTTACAGACCAACGCTATTTACAAGCTATATATCGTAAAAAACCTTAAGCTAGAGCGAGCTTAAAGAAATGCTTTATCTGCTATAAAGAAGGATGCTAGTCAACTAACCATCCTGCCTCTAAGCAGAAGAAAGCAAAAGTAACTTAGTGAAATAACAGAAAACACTAAAAACCACCCTTTAAACGCCAATACCATGCATTCCTATAGGCCTATAAAGGCGAAATGGCCCAACTTACTGCTACTAATAATAGCAGTAAGGATGAACACAAAAAAGCCGCTTAGAACGCTGCTTTTCTTACTACTAATAAAAAAGAGGAACCAGACAATAAAGAGGCTTGTAATACTCTCTCCTTTATAGCATTCTTTACGCAAGCACCGAATCCCCTACTCTTTTCCTAATTAACCGTAAACTTCTTACAGGATAATGCTTTTAAACATGCCTTATTTCTTAAAGACCCCTATAACTATGATACTAATAAACAACCTTAATAACACGTGTATCTTATAGATATAAGATATATAGCGGATACATTTTATAGTATACTCCCGGATACAGGAGTATTAGGAATTTTAACTGCTAGCCAAGGCTAAGTTAACGCTCTGATGAAAATCATGAAGAACCTTACAATCAAGCATTCCTCTGACTAAAGGACTATTACCTTTAGAGCCGGTACTGCGACTTTAACTAGTATTTTAAAGCTTCTGATGATTTTTAGCACAATACCTTTTTATATACTTAATAGTGCCACACTGTTTTTATATTTTATTACAGATATAGATAGAATGGGTATTAAACTTGACAATCTTAAGAATCTTCTAATCTAAGGAGATAAAAAAGTACCCATTATTAGGAAATAGGGACATCCTTAGTAGACAGCCAGTTCTTAAGAACCTGCTATCTTTATGCTTTCTAAAGCCGAAATCCGTCAACTTTATTGCTAATTTGGTTATCCGTTAATCGACCAATTAAATAACCTTCTTGCCAGGGCTAGGGAAGAATTTAATAAGGCTAACATAGGGAAAATCACGCATGCTTGCCATTAATGCCAGATGAACACGAAAGCTCTGAGTAGATTTAAATTTACTTTTAAAGACAATATTAAATTTAACTACAAGGTCCTCGTTGATATCATGCAAATTAACGAGAAGCTGGTCCTATATGTTATAAATTCGGCAATATTATTTTAAGCTACCTGCTTTCTTACACCTTAATAACAGAAAGCTTAAGATATCTGGAATGCCCTTAAAGAGTGCTGGATTAACACATATCTTAAACCCCTAGACTGGATAGTTTATAATGCCGGAAGAAACTTCGCTTCTAGCAAATTCAGGCATTTAGCTTGACTATTGTTAATTAATATTGACGAAGTCCCCGTTAAGGCTTACAATAGCATCGGAAAACTTAAGCAATATTATGCCCCTCTTTACAGAGCATATGATATTATTAAGACCAAAGCTGACGGTCTTCTCTTAAAAGAGCAGATACTTTAAATGGCTGTTAAAGCAGTTAATGACTCTGCCGGTCTAAATGGTCTTATTCCCACCCTTCTAGTCTTTAGAACCTATCTAAGGATAATAAATGATTCCCCCCTAAGCTTTACAGTTGCCTAAAGAGCTGAGATACTTTAAAAAGCAATAGATAAAGCAAGACATAGTCTTACGAGACGCCAAGTCCACAATGCTCTTAATACCTGCAACAGCCTAATAACCCTGCCTATATACACTCTTTCTTTAAATTCTAATATATAAGTTTATTGTGAAAAAGGCAGATAGACTGGCCCCTATAAGCTTCTCTTAATGGAAGAAGAGACTTGCATTATTAAGATGCCTTATGGCCCTATAAAGTTTCAGTCTACGGTTATTAAACCATATATAACCTCGCCAGAGGTGGAATCTTCTTATAAGGAAGACCCGGTTTATAAGGAAGACCTGGTTCAAAGTAACGAAAATTACAAAAACCCCCCTGATAACCTAATAACTCTACTATAAAGAGGACGTGGAAGACCCCGGAAACACCCTTAAGCAAAGGCTTTTCTTACTAAGAAAGAAAAGGCCGATTTTTAACTTATAATTAACCTCTATGCGCAAGGAAAAATCAATACACCTAGAGAACCTTTTAAACTCTCTGATAAAGCAGAGATTAATGCTTTACTAGCAAGGAATATGTTCGAATTTATAAAATTTAACCTGTAAAGGCATAGAGGCAAAAGACTCTTTAGCTTGTGGATAGTAAGAGAAGTTAAAGGTAAGGCAACTAACTCCTTATATAAAAAGTCACGATGTGTCATCCAAGGCCATAGCGACCGTGGGAAAGAGGTTATTCTCATGCAGTCCCTAATAATTTAGAGAGCTAGTTAAAGGCTTATTATTGCCCTTGCTCCCTTATTAAAAAAGGAAGGCATTATGGTTTAGCTAAGGGATATTACCCAAGCATATGTGTAGTCACAGACGAAGCTTAATTACACAATTCTTGCAAAGCTTCCAGCACAAATTGCACACCTTTACCCGCTAGACGTTATTATGGTCGTAATTAAGCCGCTATACGGAATAGCAGAGGCTGGCATACATTAGTAGTTAACGTATTTTAATTATTATTGTCAGAGATTACAAATAATAACCTCTATATATAACCCTTATCTTCTTATTTCTTCTAGTAAAAGCTTGTGTTTTGGAATTATTAGAATGCAGACTGATAATACCTTAGGACTTAGCGATGCTAAGTTTTTTAATTGTAAAGAGGTTAAGTTAAAAAACGCTGAATTCCTTGTAAAGCTAAAAGAGAGGTTGATGATTTTAACACCGTTGATGTTTAATAGTTGCATTTTAAGTGAAGTTAACGATAACACCTTCTTTTTACAATAAAAGGAATAAGGAAGGAAGCTATTATAAGTTAATAACCCGACTGACCGAGCGAAATATGTCGAATAGCGAGCACAAGGAGCGTATATTGCTCTGATATGTTAACCTAAAGCATCTTACGATCTTTCTATTACTGCCTAAGTCTAATATCCAGGATCTAACAATGTTTTAAGGCTTAATAAAAGACTTTAATGGCAAATTGACAATTAAGACCGTGGACTTTAATATATATCTCTCTTGCTAGAAAACGCTGCTCTTTATGTCTTTATTAACGGTTCTTTTATAAATAATAAAGACCTCAGCTCTTAACTAGGCTATGTGATTATCCTAGGCAATGAAAGGAAGGATGACGATACCTCTGAATTCACTCTCAGAGGAAATATTATAACATACAGCTTAATAAAATCGAAAAGAGTCATAAGAAGTGTATTAGCTTCCGAGCTGTATGGGATGGTTTAAGGTGTTAACATTGCCTACGTAATAAGCACTACTCTGAATATTATTACTAACCGATTAAACAAGCCGAAAATTCTAATAATAATATGCACTAACTCTTTCTCACTATATGAATGCATTATTAAGCTAGGGACAATAAAGGAAAAGAGGCTAATAATTAATATTATGGCTTTATGGCAGTTATATAAGAGGAGGGAAGTGGCTAAGATATACTGGATTAATGGCAATAATAATCCTGCGGATGTAATGATAAAAGCTTTACTAAATAAAGCTCTTAAGACCTTTGTAACAAAGAATAAAGCCTGAATCCGTGTGGAAGGATGGGTTAAAAGACCTGTTACGAGAATTGCCACAAGAGCCGCCGCCGGAGCCGCTAAAGAATGAAAAAGTCCTAATTCCTCACCAAATCCAACGACAAATTAAGCGCCCGATAAAGAGCTTAAATTCAATGAATTCGAACGCGATTATAAGCGCCCAATTTGGTAGGATTAAACGCGGGAATTACACTCTTTGGCCCCCCCCCCCCTATAACACTCTTTGCCTCCACAACCATTCGGCCTGGACCAACAAAAGTTATTCATTTAAAGGATGTTTTTTGCTTTATTACTTGTTTGTTAATATCTGATTATTTAGGGCGTTTTATGTATTTTTTAGAGCGATTCCTCTTCTTCTTTAACAGAGAGAGAATTTATAAGTATTAGAATCGCTTATATGGATAATAGAAGGGATACGCCGCATTAACTAGGAATTATAGGTTGCACACAGAATGCACGCACCCTAATTGGCTGGATTACAGGTTATGTGACCTGGGGCCGTACTGTGGCCATAACACTACACCTCTGCATTATAGCCTGCTTCTTCCCCTCTTTTAAAGACATAGATGAATTAAATATTAAACCCCCCCCCCCTACATTTGTGCTGCAGCATACTTGTAACCTGAGCGCTACCAACATTAATATTAATAATAACTTTACCTCCCCCTAACCCTTCTAACCCTCCTACTAAAGAAATAACAATAAAAATAATAATTCTCTCTTCCCTAAAATAACAAACTATATTAAAGGAAATTACTAATATAGACTAAAAAGCCTTAAACTCTCTTGCTAGAGTTTATAATAAGGAAAACAAGTATTCTAGAACACTTTTTAACTTTATATATTCTAAAGTCCTAATCTTTAAGGATATCTACATAGTATAAGGAATTTTGCCTAAGTCATACCTGTTTGCACTATTAATAATACTTACAGGCAATGCCTATAAGTATTACCTTAAGAAATTTAGCGGAAGACTTATTTTATTTAATATAATAACTAAATAGATAAAGGAAAACTTTAAGACTAAAGAAAATTAAAAATTTTACTAAACACGATTTTAAGAGATAAAGTTTTATTGCATTACAGCTGAAAATCTAATAAAGACTAAACTTAAATGTTTGGAATTAATAATTTAATAGCTCTTAGACCTATTTAATAGTCTTTACCCCCCCTCTGAGAAAGATATAATCCTTAGGCGCTAACTAGAAATATCTGTTTAAGATAGCCCTAAATTTAACTAGATAACCTACGTCCGAACCAATACCTATAAAGGCGTAGTTAGTGATATTCGCCGCTGCCTTATAATAAAAGATATAATAAAACCTGTTTTAAAATCATTTACAAGCTAATGGATTGCAAGAGAAAGTAAGTATTAACCTTAAAACACTACCCTGAGCACTAATATGGTCTTGTTTACCGACTGACGATATTTATAAGCTTTCTGACCCTAAAATAAAGCTGGATCTAAGAAATACTTTATTTATTATAAAGAAGGATATTAGTTAACTAACCATCCTGTCTCTAAACAAAAGAAAGTAAAAGAAATTTAGTAGAGCAACTAAAGACATAAATCCCCTCCTTTTGAACGCTAATTTTATGTATTCTTATAAGCATTTAAAGGTAAAGACAAGGAGTTATTACCCCTGGACAGCAGGGATAAGAATAAATATAAAAAGGCTGCCTAGAACGCAGCATTTATTACATCTAAAGAAGAAAAGGCATAAAACGATAGAGAAGCACAAGAAACCCTTACGTTTATAACTTTCTTTATATAAGCACCTAATCCCCCTCTCTTTTCTGCCTTAACTATGAATTTCCTATAAGATAATGCCTTTAAACACGCATTATTTATTAAAAACCCTTACGACCATAATACTAATAAAACCATATAAAAGCAGGTATTTCTTATGAATTCACAATATACTATAGAAATATTTTATAGTATCCTCCTAGATACTAGAGCAGCCGGAATTTTAACTGCTGGCTAAGGTTAAGTTAAAGCCTTAATGCGCCTTATAACAGACCTTATAATTAAGCCTTCTTTTAACTAGAGAACTATTAACTTTAGTGCCAGAAGTACGACCTTAAATAGTATTTTAAAGCTTCTTATAATCTTTAGTATAATTTATTTTTATGTTCTTAATAGTGCTATGCCTTTTCTATATTTTATTACAGATATGGATAAAATAGGTGTTAAGCTTAATAATCTTAAGAACCTTTTTATTTAAGGAAAAAAGAAAGTACCTATAATTAGAAAATAAGGACACCCTTAGTAGACAATTAGTTCCTAAGAACCTGCTGTCTTTATACTCTTAGAAGCTGAAATTTGCTAACTTTATTGTTAATTTAGCTACCCTTTAATTAACTAACTACATAACCTTCTTACTAAGGCCAGCGAAGATTTTAATAGAGGTAACATAGAAAGGATCATGCACGCCTGCTACTAATATCAGATGAATGCTAAGGCTTTTAGTAGATTTAAGTTTACCCTTAAAGACAATCTTAAATTTAATTATAAGGTCCTTATTAACATTATGTAAATTAATAAAAAGCCTGTCCTCCATGTTATTAACTTAGTAACTTTATTTTAAGCCGCTTACTTTTTTAGACCCTAATAATAAAAAGCTTAAGATATTTAGAACACCCTTAAGGAATGTTAGATTAACACATATCTTAGTCCCCTAGACTAGATAGTCTATAATGCTAAAAGAAACTTTACTTCTAGTGAATTTAGGCATTTAGCTCAACTATTATTAATTAATATTAACAAAGTCCCCATTAAAGCATACAACAGCATCGGAAAACTTAAGCGATATCATGCCCCTCTTTAAAGAGCATATAATATTATTAAGACTAAAGCTTACGGTTTTCTCTTAAAAGAATAAATTCTTTAAATAGCTGTTAAAGCAGTTAATAACTCCGCTGGCCTAAATGGCCTTATCCTAACCCTCTTAGTCTTTAGAACATATCTAAGGATAATAAACGATTCTCCCCTAAGCCTTATAGTTACTTAGAGAGCTAAGATGCTTTAAAAAGCAATAGACAAAGTAAGGCATAGTCTTATAAGGCATTAAGTTAATAATGCCCTTAATACTTAAAATAGCCTAATAACCGTGCTAACATATAATCTTCCCTTAAACTCTAATGTATAAGTTTATTATAAGAAAGGTAAATAAACTGGCCTATATAAGCTTTTTTTAATAAAAGGAAAAACTTATATTATTAAGATGCCTTACAGCCCTACGAAGTTTTAATCTATAGTTATTAAGCTATACATTACTTTGCTAGAAGCAGAGACTTTTTATAAGGATAACTAAGCTTAAAATGAGGAAGCTACGGGAATAGCTTTAACTTCCTAAGAAGGGCAAGGCCTATGCCTAAACAACCCAGACTAGGAAAACGCCGAGACTAACGAAATTATTTACGAGACTCCCCCTAATAACCCTATAAATCCAATACGAAGAGGCCGTGGAAGACCTTAGAAATACCCTTAACTAAAAGCTTTCCTTACAGAGAAAGAAAAGGCAGATTTTTAACTTATAATTAACCTCTGTATACAAGAAAAGATAACCACACCTGGAGAACCATTTAAACTCTCTAATAAGGCCGAGATTAACGCTTTACTAGCAAGAAATGTATTTGAATTTATTTAATTTAACCCTTAAAAGCATAAAGGTAAGAGACTCTTTAGTTTATAAATAGTATGTAAGATTAAGGGTAAAGTAACTAATTCCCTATATGAAAAATTATAATGTGTTATTTAAGGCTATAGCGACTATAGGAAAGAGGTTATCCTTATGCAGTCCCTAACGATTTAAAGAGCTAGCTAGAGGCTTATTATTGCTCTTGCTCTATTATTAAAAAGAGAAGGCATTATGGCTTAGTTAAGGGATATTACCTAAGCATATGTGTAGTTACAGACGAAGCTTAATTATACAATCCTTATAAAGCTTCTAGCATAGATTACACACCTCTACCTGCTAGATGTTATTATAGTTGTAATAAAGCCGCTTTATGGAATTACGGAAGCAGGCATGCATTAGTAGTTGACGTATTTTAATTATTATTATTAGAAGCTTTAGATAATTACTTCTACTTACAACCCATGTCTACTTATTTCTTTAAAGAAAAGCTCTTGTTTTAGACTTATTAAAATGCAGACTAATAATATATTAGGCCTTAGTAATACTAAATTCTTTAATTGTAAAGAAGTTAAGTTAAAAAATGCCAGATTTCTCGCAAAGCCAAAGCAACGCCTAGAGAAATTAATACCGTTGATGTTTAATAGTTGCATTTTAAGCAAAGCTAATAATAACACCTTCTTCCTATAATAAAAGGCATAAGAAAAGAAGTTGTTAGAAGTTAACTAGGATAATTAAGCTTAATATATTAAGCAGAGGGCTCGAGGTGCATACATTGCTCTTATCTGCCAACCTAAAGCCTCTTATAATCTTTCTGTTACTGCCTAAAGTTAACAACTAAAACCTAACAATATAATAAAGCTTAATAAGAGGCTTAAGTAGTAAATTAACAATCAGACTTGTGGACTTTGCTACATGCCTCTCTTACTAGAAAATGCCTCCCTTTATGTTTTTGTTAATGGCTCCTTTACTAATAATAAAAACCTCAGCTTATAACTTAGCTATATAATTATTCTTAGTAATAAGAAAAAGAACGTTAATACCTCTAAATTCACGCTTATAGGCAACATTATAACCTACAGCTCTATAAAATCTAAAAGAGTTATAAGAAGTGCCTTAGTATTAAAGCTGTACAGAATGGTCTAAGGAGTTAATATTGCTTATATAATAAGTATAACTTTAAGGATTATTACTAATTAATTAAATAAGCTAAACATTCTAATTATAATATATACTAACTCTTTTTTATTATATAAGTATATTATTAAATTAGGCACTATAAAGAAGAAAAGGCTTATAATTAATATTATAGCGCTACGATAGTTATATAAGCAAAGGGAAATCGCGGAAATCCAATGGATAAATAGCTATGATAACCTTGCTAATGCAATAATAAAGGCTTCCCTAAATAAAAGCCTTAAGACCTTTATAACTAAGAATAAGGCTTAGATTCAAGTAGAAGGTTAGGTAAAGAGACTGGTATTAAGCATTAAAGCTGAAGCTGCTTAAGCGCATAATAAAGAGTTTAAATTTAATAAATCTAAACGTAATTAATTAAGGGACTTTAAGGATGCTCTAGACTAGGGAAAAGTTATTCATTTAGGTAATATTTCTTATGTATTATAACGTTATTAATTTTTGCTTATTTGTTGATTTTTACGGATTTTTTACGTGTTTTAGAGCGATTCCTCTTTTTTAATAAAAAGAGAGTTTACAAGTGTTGGAATCGCTTGTCTTAAGGATAGAAGGGATACATGATAGTAACCGGGAATTATGGGTTATATGCATAATATACATGCCCTAATTAGCTGGATTACTATGTTATGTAACCTAGGGCAGTACTATGGCCATAACATTACACTTTTGCATTGTCCCCCTCTTTTCCCTTTAGATAATTATAACTATATTTAAATCAGACCTTTGTTACCCCCCCCCACGTTATTGCTGCAGCAAACGTACCCTGTGAAACCATCATTAATATTTGATTATTAAGGCGTTTTTTTGCAATTTTTTAGAGCAATTTCTCTTCTTTAATAAAGAGAGAATTTGCAAGTGTTGGAATCGCTTATATGGAGAATAGAAGGGGTATGCCGCATTAACTAGGAATTATAGGTTGCATACAGAATGCATATACCCTAATTGGCTGTATTACAGATTATGTAACCTGGGGCTGTAACGTGGCCATAATACCACACCTCTGTATTATAGCTTGCTTCCCCTCTCTTTCGTATATAGACAGAATTGATTATTAAACCCCCCCCCCCCTACATTTGTGCTGCAGCATACTTATAACCTGCGCGTTACCAACAATTATTATTATTCATGTACGCTAGGTAGCTAGAGCCACTATCTAGTTCATTGACTAACTTCTTAATATAGGAAAAACCCTAAAATAGGGGAGAAAACCCATATTCCTTTATATAGCTCCTGCTAAGCCTTTAATATAAAGTCTTTATTATTTTTAACAATTAGTATAAGATATCTGCCAGTTCTCCCAGAACTGCAGATAATAATAGAAGTGTGGTTATGCTTTATATAAAAGGTTAGTATGTTAGTAAAAACCCCCTATAAGCACCTCCCCTTCTAATTTAGCTTTTCCTCCTTTATTCTGTTATTTCTATTACCTTTAGTCCCTTTTTTAACCTTAATATTACATATCTGCCATGCCTTATAAAGCTCCTTTACTAACCTATACTACTAAAGTTACCTAGTTAAAAGCACCTACTTTATAATATTTAGTACTAGCTTTTTATTATTAAGCACTGCTTTAAGCTCCTACAGGTCTCTTATTATAAGCACTACTAGGATCGGTCTTAAATAGTTATGTTTTAGGCATAATAGGATAAAGTAGTAAATATCCTTATCTCCTCCCTAGTATTAATATATTAGTAATATTACCTTAGGCACCTATTTATTATAAAGGAAGGCATTTAGCCCTATTTTCTTTGTTTAAAGCTGCACTAAGGCTGTAGATTTATACTTTAGTAGGCTATTATAAAGCCTTACTATCTTTTTTATACTTTTAAAGTTAGGTTCCTTATTTATTACTATTACTTTTGCCTATTCTCTTCTTACCTAAGCCTTATACCTCTACTATATCTACTATCTTTTCTACTCCTTCTTTAATTCCTGTCTAGCTATAAGGCTACTAGGGAGGGGGAGAGGGGCATTAGAAAATGCCTTATAGTAATTACATTAGTAGCCTCTTCCTTAGCGTTATAGCTATAATACTATTAAATTATATACCTGTTATATCTTCTTGCTTATATTACTATCCTTAAGTCTTTAATAGAATTATTACTTAATGTAATTAAGGTATAAATCTACTAGTAGTACTGCTGCTTTTATCTTTAAGAGTATTACTAATATTGCCTTATATGCCCCTATAACCCGCTTTAAGCATTTATTTTATTTCCTTATAAATGCCTTTACTACCCCCTATACTACCCCTTCTAACTCACTACAGGTATAGTATATCCCGGCTCTATAGGCTATTGTGCTTCTTATTACCTGTATAAAGGGATCTTACACACTCTAGTTAGCATTCCTATGTAGACGCAGCCAGTGCTATAAGTGCTAACTTCTGCTGTAATAATTTAGTATTTACCTTCAATATATAAGTTAACTAATAAAGCTTTTATTAAATCTAAACCCTTAGGAATTACACTAATTATATTAGTTATATTATTGTTTTTCTAAGTTAGATTATTATTATAATTGCCTGCCTCTTCCTTATAAAGTATAATAGCTTGCTCTTTTCTAGGTTAAACCTTTGCTTATACTCCTTTAATTACTCCTTATATATCCTCTAGGCTCTTTCTAGTTATACTTTAGTTTATTCTACTGTTTTCCTATATACTATAATATTTATATTATCTAAGAACCCTAATGTTAATATTAATTTTACTGCTGCTAGTCTTTAATATAATAATATAATATAAAGTAAAAAGAGAATAGAAAACGCTAGCAATCCTTATAGAACCCATATAGTAACTTGGATTTCCTTAGTATTATTATTATTCATATACGCTAGGTAGCTAGAGCCACTAACTAGTCCATCAACTAACTTCTTAATATAGGAAAAACCCTAAGATAGGGAGAAAACCTATATTCTTCCATATAGCTCCTGCTAAGCCTTTGGTATAGAGTCTTTATTGTTTCTAACCATTAGTATAAGATATTTACCAGTTCCCCGGAACTATAGATAATAACAGAAGTGTGGTTATACTTTATATAAAAAGTTAGTATGTTAGTAAAAACCCCCTATAAGCACCTTTCCTCCTAGTCTGGCTCTTCCTTCTCTATCCTGTTGTTTCTATTGCCTCTGGTCCCTTTCTTAGCCTTATTATTACATATCTGCCACACCTTACTAAGCTCCTCCGCTAACCTGTACTACTGAAGTTACCTAGTCAAAAGCACCTACTTTATAATATTTAGTACTAGCTTCTTATTATTAAGCGCTGCCCTAAGTTCCCGTATATCTCTTATTATAGGCACTACTAGAATTAGTCTTAAATGGTTATATTCTAGGCATAACAGGATAAGGTAGTAGATATCCTTATCTCCTCCCTAGTATTAACATATTAGTAAAGTTACCTCGGGCATCTATTTGTTATAAAGAAAGGCATTTAGCCTTATTTTTTCTGTTTAAAGCTAAACTAGGGCTATAGATTTATGCTTAAGCAGGCTATTATAGAGCTTTACTATCTTTTTTATGCTTTTAAAGTTAGGTTCCTTATCTGCTACTATTACTTTTGCCCGTTCTCTTCTTACTTAAGCCTTATGCCTCTGCTAAATCCACTGTTTTTCCTACTCCCTCTCTAATTCCTATCTAGCTATAAGGCTACTAGGGAGGGGGGGGGGGGCATTAGGAAACGCCTTATAGTGATTACGTTAGCGGCCTCTTCCTTAGCATTATAGCTATAATACTATTAAATTACAGGCCTGCCGTATCTTCTTGCCTATGCTACTATCCTTAAGTCTTTAGTAGAATCGTTATTTAATATAATTAAGGTACAGATCCACTAGCAGTACTGCTACTTTTATCTCTAAGAGTGTTACTAGTATTACCTTATATGCCCCTATAACCCGCCTTAAGCATTTATTTTATTCCCTTATAAATGCCTTTACTACCCCCTATGCTACCCCTTCTAGCTTGCTACGGGTGTAGTATATCCCAGCTTTATAGGCTATTGTGCTTCTTATTACCTATGTATAAAGGGATCTTGTATACTCTAGTTAGCATCCCTATATAGACATAGCTAGCACTGTGAGTGCTAACTTCTGCTGTAATAATTTAGTATTTACTTTCTTTATATAGGTTAACTAATAAAGCTTCTGGTGAATCTAAACCCCTAGGAATTACGCTAATTATATTAGTTATATTATTACTCTTCTAAGTCAGATCGTTGTTATAATCGCCTACCTCCTCCTTATAAAGTGCATTAGCTTGCTCTTCCCTAGGTTAAACCTTAGCTTATACTCCTTTAACTACTTCTTACATATTCTCCAGGCTTTTTCTAGTTATACTTTTATCTCCTCTGCTGTTTTTCTATATACTATAATGTTTATATTATCTAAAAACCCTAATATTAACATTAATTCTGCCGCTGCTAGTCTTTAATATAGTAGCATAATATAAAGCAGGAAGAGGATAAGAGATGCTAGCAACCCTTATAAAACCCCTGTAGTAACTTGGATTTCCTTAGTAATACATCCGTTAAACACTAATTATACTCTCCTTTCTAACGTAAAGCCCTGTGCCTATCTAGCCATCCACCCTAGCAGTCCTAACTCCTTTATAGTGTAGATTAATCGTTTATAGCTAATAGTGTTAAACGCCCTAGTAATATCTAGCTATAGTAATAATACTATTCCCTAGTAATGCCATTCTATCCTTATAACCTCTTTTAGCGTGCTTAGTACTATCTCTATTAATCTGCCAGCCCTGTTACCTATTTGCATGTCTGGCAGTATATAGCCTTCCTCTGCTGTAATAGTAATTCTCCTTATAATAGCTCCCTTAATTACTTTACCTATTATGTTTAACAGTAATATCGGCCTCTACCCCCCCGGTCTGCCTAACTCCTTAGGGGACTTCCTAGGTTTACATAGAACTACTACCTTTACTTATTAGAAGAAGGCCGGATAATATCCCAAACCATAGCAAGCATTTATAAGGCATATTAAACATAATATTAGGGCCGCTTTATATAGCTTAAGGAAACCTATTAGCAGCTTGTCTGGTCCTAGGGCTTTTTAACTTGCTATATTCTTTATAACCTCTTTAATTTCCTCCTCTATAAACATAGGAACTACCTAATTATTATCACAGTATCTTATCCCCTCCTCTACCTCTAGACCTAAAGCCCTAGCCGTAAATAAAGAGAAGAACCTCTCTGTAAATGCCCTTGCCTTACCCTTATATATAACCTCTACTATTTCCTTCCTGCTGTTATCTCCTGGCTAGGTTAGTAGTAGGACCTGTTGCCTTTTAGGAGGAAGTCCACTTTATAGCCAGGCCTAATGCTCTAGGGTTTAAAGACTCCCTTTAGACCTAGATAACTCACTAACTACCTATTGCTAGCTACTTCTCTTCTCCTCTAAGATAACATAATCTTGTTTTTTTATAGCTTCTATTAAGGCCTGCCATGCTTCCTATGTCTATTATTACTACCACTACCTATTAGCACATCTTGCCTTTACTATTACGTCCCTTACCCTTTTATTCTACTAAGGCTGTGGTTTACTATGCCCTTAAGGTCACTTAAGTGCTATTATATTAGCTATCTCTATAAGCTATTAGGTAAGCCACTATATATAGTTATTGATTTCTTGCCAGTTATACAGCAGAAGCTCTAAGCCCTTCTTTCTAAGCCTGTTTAAAGCCTTTGCTATAATAAGGTTCTTATCTGCTATCCTTTAACCCTAGACTAACCCTAGGCTGTTGCTTAATTCCTTATTTATCCTAATACTAATAAGCTAGGGTATATGGTTAGATCCAGCAATTTCTACTAGCCTAATGAATTTAATACTAACGTCGTGGGTAGTCTACATATGGTTAATAGTGCTGTCCTTGCTACTATATTCTCTCCTTATTACTTCCCTAAACGGCATAGCTAGGCCAAGTTGCTACCTCGTTATAAATTCTAACATCTTATTATACCCTAGAGATGTTTAGCTAAATCTGTCCTATAAGGGGTAATATTAGTTAAAGTCCCTTATAAACACACTCCAGCCCTTTACCTAGGTATTAGTAAAGTGTTATAAAGGTATCTGCTACTTCCTTTTATAAGCTAGGGAATAGATATTATATATTTTTACTTTATATAGCTTAATACTATACTAATCCTCCTCCCTTCTTATAGTTTAAAGTCCTGTCTTAACCTTTTAGTATATATAAATCACTATTCTTCCGCTATATATTACTAATGTATAGTGTCCCTAAGATAGATTTAGTAGTATACTATTATAGCCTCCTGGTTCCTGGATAGCTATTACCTTAGGGCTAACGTTATACCCTAACGCCAGATGTACTAGATTGCTTTTCTTCTATGTATTCTAGTATATAACCTTAATTATGTACTCTATTATATGCTTCTAAGCACCCTGGTTAGGCTGGCTCTGGTATTATTTGGCCCTTTAGTTAGTTATAAAAAGGCTAGTATTATGCCTTCCTCTGCCGGTCTCTATCGTCCTAATCTTAGCTTGTAGGTTTGTCTTACAGAAGGGCCCCTTAGTTATATGCTCTTTCCTCTTAGCTGCCTCTTTATTAGTTCCCTGGTTTCTTTTCCCTAATAACCCTTGCCTATAGTAGCCGTTGCAACCTCTGACTAATAGTTACAAAAGAATAGCGGCCTTATAGTATAAGCCTTCCTGGCCTGCTGCTATTTTTTATTACTTACTAAGCATAGTTAAGACTATACTAGATATGCCCCTATATAATTTAGGCATCTCTCCCGTACCTTGCCTATTAACATTAGGCAAGTCCTCTCTCCCTTAGGGTGTTTTCTAGCAGTATACCTGCTATATCTTACTTCCTTCTTATAGTATCTAGCAATATATCTAATCTTATAGTAGTTATAATATTGCTTTAGGTGGATTATCTTATTATATAGCTTAGCATTAAAAATCTCTGCTTAGTATACTATTCCCCTATAGCATAGTTAGTTTGCTGCCTTAGTGCCCTTAACACTAATCACTAATAGTACCCTTATTACTATTTTTCTTAGCTTCTGTACTGTTATCTTTGCCATATTTAATCCATTTTCCTTTTCAATATTCTTTCTTATATCCTTAATTATAATATGGTTTATTAATCATGTTAGGAATTCCTTAATAATTACACTAAATATCTTCCTGTTTACTTCTGCCTTAGGTCTAAAGGCAATTCCTACCTAGGCTATGTTTTCCTTCTATTTCCTCCCTACTTCTGTAAATGTAATAACTATAACTTTACTTTATAATTAGCATGCTACTACTGCCTCCTCTATACTAATAGCACTATTTACTGCCTTTACAATCTCTCCTAGTAATTTATTCCTAACTATCTTATTAATAGTGCTTTCCTTTACTAGTGCTTCCTAGTAATAGCAGGCTAGTATCGCCATACCCTCTGTTTAGGCCAAAGGTATTATTATATTCTGCCCTATAACTCTATAAGCCGCAATATTTACCTAAGTCCCCTTAACTACTAATCTAGTTTTATAAACAGCCTCTATTACCTCCTTAACTGCCTTCTTAACTATAGTTTCTACTCTACTACTAACTGCTTTTATAATTAAGGCCTATAGGCCTTCTGTGTTAGTTCTTACTTAGGCTATCTCCCCTCTTATATTTATAGTAATTTATATAAAAGTTCTAATAAAAGCCTATACTTTTATTATTTTTACCTTTAGAATAACTTTTATTATTAATTCCTTTAGTAATTTTATTTTATTCTTTAGTTTTTTCTATATTATTATTACTCTAGGATTCTCTCCTTAATATTATGTTTCTTCCTAGGTAGTGCCTTATTCTTTATTAGTTATAGATCTATGTAAAAATTTGTTAATTATTACACCCCTTATGCCGCTTACTTCCCTTATATAATATGCTATTACTAAGGAGGGTAATTAATAATAAGGAATCCGATTCTGTGCTTCTTTTTCGTTTTAGGCGTAATACCGCGTCGTATCCGCGGTGTTGTCCCTCTAATAGTCTTTTGGGATTTTCTTAGTAATATGCCTATTAAATACTAGTTATGCTCTTCTTTCTAATATAAAACCCTATGCTTATCTAGCTATTTACCCTAGCAGTCCTAACTCCTTTATAGTACAGATTAGCTATTTATAGCTAATAGTGTTAAAGGCCTTAGTAATATCTAGCTATAATAATAATACTATTCTCTAGTAATGCTATACTATCTTTATAACCTCTTTTAGCATGCTTAGTGCTACCTCTGTTAACCTGCTAGCTCTATTGCTTATTTATATATCTAGTAATATATAGACTTCCTTTACTATAGTAGTTATCCTCCTTATAATAGCTTTTTTAATTACTTTTCCTAGTGTATTTAATAGTAATATTAGCCTCTACCCCCTTAGTTTATCAAACTCCTTAGGGGTTTTCTTAGGTTTATATAGAACTACTACCTTTACTTACTAGAAGGAGGCCGGATAGTATCCTAAACTATAGTATGTATTTATAAGGCATATTAAATATAATACTAGGGCTGCTTTATATAGCTTAAGGAAACCTATTAGCAGCTTATCCAGCCATAGGGCTTTTTAACTTACTATATTCTTTATAACTTCTCTAATTTCCTTCTTTATAAATATAGGAACTACCTAATTATTATTACAGTGTCTTATCTCTTCTTCTATCTCTAAACCTAAAGCCCTAGCTATAAATAAAGAAAAAAACCTCTTTATAAATGCCTTTACCTTACCCTTATATATAACCTTTACTATCTCCTCCTTACTATTATTCCCTAGCTAAGTTAGTAGTAAGACCTGTTATATTTTAAGAGGAAGTCTACTTTATAACTAGGCCTAGTGCTTTAAAGTCTAAAGGCTCCTTTTAAGCTAAATAACTCACTAACTGCTTATTATTAACTGCTTTTCTTCTCTTTAAAGATAATATAATTCTGTTTTTCTATTACTTCTATTAAGGCCTGCTATAATTCCTATGTCTATTATTACTACCACTACTTACTAGCATATCTTACCTTTATTATTATATCTTTTACCCTTTTATTTCACTAAGGCTATGGTTTACTATGCCCTTAAGGTTATTTAAATGCCACTATATTAGCTATCTCTATAAGCTATTAAGTAAGCCATTATGCATAGTTATTAATTTCCTGCTAGTTATATAGCAAGAGCTTTAATCCCTTCTTTTTAAGTCTGTTTAAAGCCTCTGCTATAATAAGGTTTTTATTTGCTGTTCTTTAACCCTAGACTAACCCTAGGCTGTTACTTAATTCCTTATTTATTTTAATACTAATAAGCTAAGGCATATAGTCAGATCTGGCGATTTCCACTAGCCTAATAAATTTAATACTAATATTATAAGTGGTCTATATATGGTTAATAGTACTATCCCTACTACTATGTTATTATTATTGTACGCTAGGTAGCTAGAGCCACTATCTAGTCCATTAGCTAACTTCTTAATACAGGAAAAACCCTAAAACAGGGGAGAAAACCCATATTCTTCTATATAGCTCCCGCTAAGCCTTTACTATAAAGTCTTTATTATTTTTAACTATTAGTATATAGTATCTGCTAGTTCCCTGGGAACTGCAGATAATAACAGAAGTGTGGTTGTGCTTTATATAAGAGGTTAGTATATTAGTAGAAACCCCCTATAAGCACCTCCCCTCCTAATCCGGCTCCTCCTCCCCTTTTTTGTTATTTCCGTTACCTCTGGTCCCTTTCCCAGCCTTATTATTGCATATCTGCCATGCCTTATAAAGCTCCTCCGCCAACCTGTACTACTAAAGGCACCCAGTTAAGAGCACCCACTTTGCAATAATCGGTGCAAACTTCTTATTATTTAATGCTACTCTAAGTTCCCTTGGGTCTCTTATTACAGGCATCGCCAGGATCGGCCTTAGATGATTATATTCCAGGCATAATAAAATAAGGTAGTAGATATCCTTATCTCCTCCCTAATATTAACATATTAGCAATGTTACCTCGGGCACCTATCTGCTATAAAGGAAGGCATTTAACCCTATTTTTTCCGTTTAGAGCTGCACTAAGGCTGCAGATTTATGCTTAAGCAGGCTATTATAAAGCCGTGCTATTTTCTTTATACTCTTAAAATTAGGTTCCTTATCTGCTACTATTGCTTTTGCCTGTTCTTTTCTTACCTAAGCCTTATGCCTCTACTATATCCACCGTTTTTCCTACTTTCTCTCTAATTCCTGCCTAGCTATAAGGCCGCCAGGGAGGGGGGGGGGGGCATTAGGAAACGCCTTATAGAGGTTGCGTCGGCGGCCTCTTCCTCGACGTTATAGCTGCAATGCTATTAAATTGCATACTTGTTATATCTTCTTGCCCATGCCACTGTCCTTAAGTCTTTAGTAGAATCATTACTTAATATAATTAAGGTATAAATCTACTAGCAGCACTACTGCTTTTGTCTCTAAGAGTGTTACTAGCGTTACCTTATACGCCCCTGTAACCTGCCTTAAGCATTTATTTTATTCCTTTATAAATGCCTTTACTACCCCCTGTGCTACCCTTTTTAACTCGCTGTAGGTATGGTATATCCCAGCTCTATATGCTATTATACTTCTTATTACCTGTATATAAAGGGATCTTATATATTTTAGTTGGCATCCCTATGTAGACGCAGCCAGCGCTGTAAGGGCTAACTTCTGCCGTGCCAGCTTAGTATTCACCTTCTTTATATATATTAACTAACGAAGCTTCCGGTGGATCTAAACCCCTAGGAATTGCGCTAATTGCGTCGGTTGTATTATTGTACTTTTAAGTCGGATCGTCATTATAATTGCCTGCCTCTTCCTTATAAAGTACATTAACTTGCTCTTCCCTGGGTTAAACCTTAGCCCGTACTCCTTTAACTACTCCTTATATATTCTCCAGGCTCTTTCTAGTTATACTTTAGTCTTTTCTGCTGTTTTTCTATATACTATAATATTTATATTATCTAAGAACCCTAACGTTAGTGTTAATTCTGCCGCCGCCAGCCTTTAATACAGTAGTGTAATATATAACAGAAAGAGAATAGGAGACGCTAGCGACCCTTACAGAACCCCTGTAGTAATTTGGATTTCCTTAGTAGTATGTCCGTTAAACGCTAATTACACTCTTCTTCCTAACATAAAACCCTTTGTCTATCTGGCCATCTACCCTAGTAGTCCTAACCTCCTTATAGTGTATATTAATTGTTTATAGCTAATAGTGTTAAATACCCTGGTAATATCTAGCTATAGTAATAATGCTATCCCCTAATAGTGCTACGCCATCCTTACTACCTCTTTTAGTATGCTTAGTGCTACCTCTATTAACCTACTAGCCCTATTACCTATTTACATGTCTGGTAGTATATAGCCTTCCTTTGCTATAGTAATAATCCTCCTTATAATAGCTCCCTTAATTACTTTATTTATTGTATTTAGTAATAATATCAGCTTTTACCCCCCTGGTCTGCCTAACTCCTTAGGGGTCTTCCTAGGTTTGCATAGAACTACTACCTTTGCATGCTAAAAGGAGGCCGGATGGTGTCCTAAGCTGTAGCATGCGTTTATAAGGTATGTTAAACATAATATTAGGGCTGTGCTATATAGCTTAAGGAAACCTATTAGTAGCTCGTCCGGCCCTAGGGCTTTCTAGCTTATTATATTCTTTATAACTTCTTTAATTTCCTCCTCTGTAAACGCAGGAGCTACCTGTTTATTATTATAATATCTTATCCCTTTTTTTCCCTCTAGTTTTAGAGCCCTAGCCGTGGATAGAGGGAAGAACCTCTCTGTAAATGCCCTTGCCTTGCCCTTATATATAACCTCTACTATCTCCTCCCTGCCGTTGTTTCTTAGCCGAGTTAGTGGCAGAACTTGTTATATTTCTAGGGGGAGTCCACTCTGTAGCCAGGCCTAATGCTCTAAGGTCTAGAGGCTCCCTTTAGACCTAGATAGCTTGCTAACAGCCTATTGCCAGCTGCTTTTCTTCTCCTTTGAGATAATACGGTCTTATATTTTTATAGCTTCTGTTAAGGTCTGCTATAATTCCTACGTCCGTTATTGCTGCCACTACCTGCTAGCACATCTTACCTCTGCTGTCGCGTCCTTAACCCTTTTATTCCACTATAGCTATGGTTTACTATGCCCTTAAGGTTATTTAGGTGCTACTATATTAGCTATCTCCATAAGCTAGTAAGTAAGCTATTACGTATAATTGTCGACTTTTTGCTAGTTACTTAGCAGGAGCTCCAACCCCTCCTTTCTAAGCCTGTTTAGCGCCTCTACTATAATTAGGTTCTCGTCCGCTGTCCTCTAACCCCGGATCGACCCTAGGCTGCCGCTGAATTCCTTGCTTATTCTAATGTTGATAAGTTAAGGCACATGGTCGGATCCGGCGATTTCCCTACTACTATGTTCTTTTCTTATTACTTCCCTAAATAGCATAGCTAGGCTAAGTTACTACCTTATTATAAATTTTAATATCTTATTATACCCTTAAGAGGTTTAGCTAAATCTATTCTATAAAGGGTAGTGTTAGTTAAAGTTCCCTATAAACATACTCTGGCCCTTTACCTAGGTATTAGTAAAGTATTATAAAGGTATCTGCTACTTCCTTTTATAAGCCAGGGAATAGATATTATATACCTTTACTTTATATAGCTTAATACTATACTAATCCTCTTCCCTTTCTATAGTTTAAAGTCCTATCTTAACCTTTTAATATATATAAATTACTATTCTTCTGCTATATATTACTAATATATAGTGCCCTTAAGATAGATTTAGCAGTATACTATTATAACCTCCTGGTTTCTAGATAGCTATTACCTCAAGGCTAATACTATACCCTAATACTAAATATACTAAATTACTTTTCTTTTATATATTTTAGTATATAACCTTAATTATATACTTTATTATATACTTTAAATTACCCTAGTTAGGCTGGCTCTGGTATTATTTTGCCCTTTAGTTAGTTATAAAAAGGCTAGTATTATATCTTTCTCTGCTAGTCTTTACTATTCTAATTATAGCTTATAAGTTTATCTTATAAATAGGCCCCTTAATTATATGCTCCTTTCTCTTAGCTACCTCTTTATTAGTTTTCTAGTCTCTTCTTTATAATAACCCTTACCTATAATAGCTATTATAACCTTTAACTAATAGCTACAGAAGAATAGTAGCCTTATAGTATAAGCTTCCCTAGCTTACTACTATTTATTATTACTTACTAAATATAGCTAAGACTATACTAAATATACCCTTATATAATTTAGGCATTTCTCCTATACCTTACCTATTAATATTAGGCAAGTCCTCTCTTTCTTAGGGTGTTTTTTAGTAGTATACCTTCTGTATTTTACTTTTTCTTTATAGTATCTAGTAATATATCTAATCTTATAATAGTTATAATATTACTTTAGGTGGATTATCTTATTATATAGCTTAGCATTAAAAATCTCTACTTAGTATACTATTCCCCTATAGTATAAGCAGTTTACTACCTTAGTACCCTTAATACTAACCACTAGTAGTGCCCTTATTACTATTCCCTTTAGCTTTTATACTATTATTTTTACTATATTTAAACCATTCTCCTTTTTAATATTCTTCCTTATATCCTTAGTTATAACATGGTTTATTAATTATATTAGGAATCCCTTAATAATTACACTAAATATCTTCCTATTTACTTCTGCCTTAGGTCTAAAGGTAACTCTTACCTAGGCTGTGTTTTCCTTTTATTTCCTCCCTGCTTTAGTAAATATAATAACTATATCTTTACTTTATAGTTAGTATACTACTATTACCTTCTTTATACTAATAGCACTATTTACTACCTTTATAATCTCCCTTAATAATCTATTTCTAACTACCTTACTAATAGTGTTTTCTTTTACTATTACTTTCTAGTAATAGCAGGCTAGTATTACTATACCCTTTATTTAGGCTAAAGGGATTATTATATTTTACCTTATAACTTTATAAGCTATAATAATTACCTAAGTCCCCCTAGCTATTATTTTAGTCCTAAGAATAGCCTTTATTACCTTTTTAACTGCTTTTTTAACCATAGTTTTTACCTTACTATTAACTACTTTTATAATTAAAGCCTATAAGCCTTCTATATTAGTTCTTATTTAGGCTATCTCCCTGCCTATATTTATAGTAATTTATATAAAAGATTTAATAAAAGCTTATACTTTTATTATTTCTACCTTTAAAATAACTTTTATTATTAATTTTTTTAGTAATTTTATTTTATTCTTTAATTTTTCTTATACTATTATTACTTTAGAATTCTCTCTTTAATACTATATTTCTTCTTAAGTAGTACCTTATCTTTTATTAGTTATAGATTTATATAAAAATTTATTAATTATTATACCCCTTATATTACTTACTTTCCTTATATAATATGCTATTACTAGGGGGGGTAATTAATAATAAGGAATCTAATTCTATGCTTCTTTTTTATTTTAGGCGTAATACCGCGTCGTATCCGCGGTGTCGGCCCCTTAAATGGTTATATTAACATTATACGTTACCAACAATTAATATTACTATAAAAGCTATCTTTATAGGGAGAAAGGGGGGTTAAAGGAGGATTAAGTAAATAAAAAAAATAAAGAGTTTTAATAAGACTTTTATCTTTAAAGGGAGGTTAGAGAGGGGTAGTTTTAAGGGCAGGCTGCCTAAATAAGGACAGGGGTTAGTTAGTAAGAACCCTAGTATGTTTTAAAAGGTAGTTACTAGTTATAGTACTTTTTATAAGAGTAGTTTAAAGTTAGCATATTTTAACTAATAAATCAGCAGCTTATAGTATATTTATTATTACTATAAGGGTAATAGGCATAGAGAGAGGACCAGAGGAAACAGTAAGGGGGAGGCTTATAGTAGTAATAATAGCAAAAGTAGTAGTATAAGTAGCTCTTAGAGTATCCTTAAAATAATATCTAGTATAAATAAATTTAACTATAAGGATAGCTTAGGTAGCCCTATGCCTAGATGCTATAGGCATAGCTAGAACTTTAATTACATACTTAGTGCTAGTAAGTTAGTATATATTCTTAATAGTTTCCTATTACTTAGGGTTTATTAATAAGAGCTTCCTTTCTTAAAGATAACTCTTATAACTTACCGAATAAGTATAGTAAGCATAGCTATAAGGATTAGGGAGGTATTTAGCCTCCTTATAAATATAAAGATTATTTATATAAGAAATATAAAACGCCTTATACTTAGTAGCACTAGTAATATCTTTATTATCTAAGTTACTTATTCTAGTAAAACCGCTATATATATAGTTTAAGGGCCGCCGAATCCATCTCGGGGGCACTATACGTTAGTAATATACAGCGGAAGAACGGCGATTTATATACACTAGAAGGTTAAGGCAGAACTTTGGACTATAGGGAGGGAGGGGGATTAGTATAGTGTTAAGCTATGTGGAGTAGAGGTGTATAATATCTATTCCCCGGCTTACGAAAGGGAGTGGCAGACGCCTCTATAACACTTTGCTAATACCTAGGCGAAGGGCCGGAGCGTGTTTGTAGGGGACTTCAACCAATATCACCCCCTGTGGGACAGATTTAGCCAAACCTCTTAGGGGCATAATAAGATGTTGGAATTCATAACAAGGTAGCAGCTTGGCCTAGTTACGCTGTTTAGGGAAGTAATAAGGAGAGAATATGGCAGCAGGGACAGCACTATTAATTATGCGTGGACCACTTATAACGTTAGTGTCGAATTCACTAGGCTAGTGGAAATCGCCAGATCCGACCATATGCCTTAGCTTATTAGCATTAGGATAAGCGAGGAATTAAGCAATAGCCCAGGGTTAGTCCAGGGTTAGAGGATAGCAGATGAGAACCTTATTATAGCAGAGGCTTTGAACAGGCTTAGAAAGGAGGGGTTAGAGCTCCTGCTAGGTAACTAGCAGGAAGTTAATAACTATGCGTAATAGCTTACCTACTAGCTTACGAAGATAGCTAATATAGCGGCACCTGTACGACCCTAAGGGTGTAGCAAACCACAGCCTTAGTGGAATAAAAGGGTTAAGGACGCAACAGTAGAGGCAAGATGTGCTAATAGGCGGTGGCGGTAATAACAGACGTAGGAATTGTAGTAGACCTTAACAGAAGCTATAAAAATACAGGATTATGTAATCTTGGAGGAGAAGAGAAGCAGCTAGCAATGGGCTGTTAGCAAGCTATTTAGGTCTAAAGGGAGCCTCTGGACCTTGGAGCGTTAGGCCTGGCTATGGAGTGGACTTCCCCCTAAGATGCAACAGGTTCTGCTACTAACTCGGCTAGGAGATAACGGAAGGGAGGAGATAGTGGAGGTTACACACGAGGGTAAGGCAAGGGCATTTATAGAGAGGTTCTTCCCTCTATCCACAGCTAGGGCTTTAGGACTAGAGGGAGAAGAGGGGACAAGATACTGTAGTAATGATTAGGTGGTCCCTGCGTTTATAGAGGAGGAAATTAGAGAGGTTATAAAGAATACAGCAAGTTAGAGAGCCCTAGGGCCGGACGAGCTGCTAATAGGTTTCCTTAAGCTATGCAGAGCAGCCCTAATATCGTGTTTAACATGCCTTATAAACGTATACTGTGGCTTAGGACACTATCCGGCCTCCTTCTAGTGTGCGAAGGTGGTAGTTTTATGTAAACCTGGGAAAACCCCTAAGGAGCTGGGCAGACCAGGGGGGTAGAGGCTGATATTATTGCTAAATATAATAGGCAAAGTGATTAAGAGAGCTATTATAAAGAGGATTACTACTGTAGCAGAGGAAGGCTATATACTACTGGATATATAGATAGGCAATAGGGCTGGCAGGTTGACGGAGGTAGTACTAAGCACGCTAAAAGAGGTTGTGAGGATGGCGTGGCATTATTAGGGGATAGCATCCTTACTACAGCTGGATATTACTAGGGCGTTTGACACTATTAGCTATGAACGATTAATCTGTACTATAAGGGAGTTAGGACTGCCAGGGTGGATGGCTAGATAGGTAAAGGGTTTTATAACAGGAAGAAGAGTATAATTGGCGTTTAATGGACGTACTACTGAGGAAATCTAAGTCACTGCAGGGGTCCTGCAAGGGTTGCTGGCGTCCCCTATCCTCTTCCTGTTGTATATTATGCTACTATATTGAAGGCTAGCGGCGGCAGAATTAACACTAACGTTAGGGTTCTCGGATAATACGAATATTATAGTATATAGAAAAACGGCAGAAGAGACCAAAGTATGACTAGAAAGAGCCTGGAGAATATGTAAGGAGTAGTTAAAGGAGTATAGGCTAAGGTTTAACCTAGGGAAGAGCGAGCTGATGCACTTTACAAGGAAGAGGCAGGTAATTATAATAACGATCCAACTTGGAAGTATAACAATACAACCGACGCAATTAGCGTGATTTCTAGGGGTTTGGATCCACTGGAAGCTTTGTTGGTTAACACATATAAAGAAGGTGAATGCTAAGCTGTTACAGCAGAAGTTAGCCCTTACAGCGCTGGCTGTGTCTACATAGGGATGCTGACTAAAATGTGTAAGATCCCTTTATATACAGGTAATAAGAAGTATAATAGTATATAGAGCTGGGATATACCACACCCGAAGCAAGTTAGAGGGGGTAGCACAGGGGGTAGTAAAGGCATTTATAAGGGAATAAAATGAATGCTTAAGGCGGGTTATAGGGGCGTATAAGGCGACGCTAGTAATACTCTTAGAGACAGAAGCAGCGGTGCCGCTAGTGGATCTGTACCTTAATTACATTAAGTAATGATTCTACTAAAGACTTAAGGACAGTGGCATAGGCAAGAAGATACAACAGGCATGTAATTCGATAGCATTACAGCTACAACGCTGAGGAAGAGGCCGCCGACACAACCTCTACAAGGCGTTTCCTAATGCCCCCCCCCCCCTTCCTAGCAGCCTTATAGCTAGGCAGGAATTAGAGAGGGAGTGGGAAAAACGGTGGATATGGCAGAGGTATGAGGCTTAGGTAAGAAGAGGACGGGCGAAAGTAATAGTAGTAGACGAGGAACCTAACTTTAAGAGCATAAAGAAGATAGCACGGCTTTATAATAGCCTGCTTAAGCATGAATCTACGGCCTTAGTGCAGCTTTAAACGGAAAAAATAGGGCTGAATGCCTTCCTATATAGCAGACAGGTGCCCGAGGTAATATTACTAATATGTTAGTATTAAGGAGGAGATAAGGATATCTACTACCTTATCCTATTATGCCCGGAACATAACTATCTAAGGCCAATCCTAGCGATACCTATAATAAGAGACTTAAGGGAACTTAGGGCAGCGTTAAACAATAAGAAGTTAGCACTGATTATTGTAAAGTGGGTGCTCTCGACTAGGCGACTCTAGCAGTATAGGTTGGCGGAGGAGCTTTGCAAGGCATGGCAAATACGTGATAGCAAGGCTGAGAAAGGGACTAGAGGTAACAGAAACAACAGAATAAAGGAGGAGGAGCCGGATTAGAAGGGGAGGTGCTTATAGAGGGTTTTTACTAACATACTAACCTCTTATACAAAGCATAACTATACTTCTATTATTATCTGCAGTTCCGGGGGAACTGGCAGATACCTTATACTAATGGTTAAAAACAACAAAGACTTTATAGTAGAGGTTTAGCGGGAGCTATATAGAAGAATATGGGTTTTCTCCCCTATTTTAGGGTTTTTCCTGTATTAAGAAGTTAGTTGATGAACTAGATAGTGGCTCTAGCTACCTAGCGTACATGAATAATAATATAGTTTAAGGGAGGTAGTAAAGGAGCTCTTACTATAGTAAATATACTTCTTATATTAAAACTATTAGTAAACGGATATTATAAATTATACTAGGGATATTTAACTTATATATAGATAAATATAATATTAAGAGAGTTCGAAGTCGACAACACCGCGGATACGACGCGGTATTACGCCTAAAACAAAAAAGAAGCATAGAATTAGATTCCTTATTATTAATTACCCCCCCTAGTAATAGCATATTATATAAGGGGAGTAAGCAGTATAAGGGGTGTAATAATTAATAAATTTTCGCATAGATCTATAACTAATAAAGGATAAGGCACTACCTAAGAAGAAATATAATATTAAGAAGAGAATCCTAAAGTAATAGCAGTATAAGAAAAACTAAAGAATAAAATAAAATTACTAAAGGAATTAATAATAAAAGTTATCCTAAAGGTAGAAATAATAAAAGTATAGGCTTTTATTAGAACTTTTACATAAATTGCTATAAATATAAAAGGGGAGATAGCCTAAGCAAGAACTAATACAGAAGGCCTACAGGCCTTAATTATAAAAGCGTTAGTAGTAGAGTAAAAACCACAGTTAAGAAGGCGGTTAAGAAGGTAATAAAGGCTGTTTATAGGACTAGATTAGTGGTTAGGGGGACTTAAGCGAATATTACAGCTTATAGAGTTATAGGGCAGAATATAATAATACCTTTAGCCTAAATAAAGGGTATGGCAATACCAGCCTGCTATTACTAGGAAGCACTAGTAAAGAAAAGCATTATTAGTAAGGCAGTTAGGAACAGATTACTAGGAGAGATTATAAAGGTAGTAAACAGTGCTATTAGCATAAAGGAGGCAGTAGTAGCATACTAATTATAAAGTAGAGATATAGTTATTATATTTATAGAAGTAAAGAGGAAATAAAAGGAAAACACAGCCTAGGTAGGAGTTGCCTTTAGACCTAAGGCGGAAGTAAACAAGAAGATGTTTAGTGTGATTATTAAGGAATTCCTAATATAATTAACAAACTACATTATAATTAAGGATATAAGGAAGAATATTAAAAAGGAAAATAGATTAAATATGGTAAAGATAATAGTACAGAAGCTAAGAGGAACAGCAACAAGGGCACTATTAGTGGTTAGTATTAAGGGCACTAAGGCAGCGAATCGACTATGCTATAGGGAAATAGTATACTAAGCAGAGATTTTTAACGCTAAGCCATATAATAAGATAATCCACTTAAAGCAATATTATAACTACTATAAGATTAGATATATTGCTAGATACTATAAGGAGGAAGCAAGATATAGCAGGTATGCTACTAGAAAACACCCTAAGGGAGAGAGGACTTGCCTGACATTAATAGGTAAGATATAGGAGAGATGCTTAAATTATACGGGGGCATATCCAGTATAGTTTTAATTGTACTTAGTAAGCAATAAGAGATAGTAGTAGGCTAAGGAGGCTTATGCTATAAGGGCGCTATTCTTCTACAACCATTAGTTAGAGGTTACAACAGCTACTATAGGTAAGGGTTATTAGAGAGAAGAAACTAAGGGACTAATAGAAAGGCAGCTAAGAGAAAGGAGCATATAATTAAGGGGCCCTTTTATAAGATAAACCTACGAGCTAAGATTAGGAGGATAGAGACTAGCAGAGGAAGGCATAATACTAGCCTTTCTATAACCAACTAAAGGGATAAACAATACCAGAGCCAGCCCAACTAGGGTGCTCTAAAGCATACAATAGAGTATATAATTAAGGTTATATACTAGAATACACAGAAGAAAAGCAATCTAGTACATTTAGCATTAGGGCATGACGTTAGCCCTAAGGTAATAGCCATTTAGGAACCAGAAGGCTATAATAGTATACTACTAAATCCATCTTAAGGATACTATATATTAGTAATATATAGCAGAAGAACGGTAATTTATATATACTAGAAGGTTAAGACAGGACTTTAAACTATAGGAAGGGGGGAGGATTAGTATAGTATTAAGCTATATAAAGTAGAGATATATAATATCTATTCCCTAGCTTATAAAAGGGAGTAGCAGACGCCTTTATAACACTTTGCTAATACCTAGGCAAAGGGCTGGAGTATGTTTATAGGGGACTTTAACTAATATTACCCCTTATAGGACAGATTTAGCTAAATATCTCTAGGGTATAGTAAGATATTAGAATTTATAATAAGGTGGCAACTTAGCCTAGCTATGCTGTTTAGGGAAGTAATAAGAAGAGAACATAGCAGTAGGGATAGCACTATTAACCATACGTGGACCACCCATAATGTTAGTATTAAATTCATTAGGCTAGTGGAAATCGCCGGATCTGACTATATGCCCCAGCTTATTAGCATTAGGATAAACAAGGAATTAAGCAACAGCCCAGGGTTAGTCCGGGGTTAGAGGACAGCAAACAAAAACCTTATTATAGCAAAGGCTTTAAACAGGCTTAGAAAGAAGGGGTTAGAGCTTCCGCTATATAACTAGCAAGAAATTAATAACTATATATAGTAGCTTACTTAACAGCTTATAAAGATAGCCAATATAGTAGCACCTAAGCAACCTTAAGGGTATAGCAAACCATAGCCTTAGTAGAATAAAAGGGTAAGAGATGTAATAGCAAAGGCAAGACATGCTAATAAGCAGTAGCAGTAACAACAGACACAGGAAGCATAGCAGGCCTTAATAGAAGCTATAAAAAAACAGAATCATATTATCTTAAAGGAAAAGAAAAGTAGCTAGCAATAGGTAGTTAGTAAGTTATTTAGGTCTAAAGGGAGTCTTTAGACCCTAAAGCGTTAGGCCTAGCTATAGAGTGGACTTCCTCCTAAAAGGCAACAGGTCCTACTACTAACTCGGCTAGGAGATAATAGCAGGAAGGAGATAGTAAAGGTTATATATAAGGGTAAGGTAAGGGCATTTATAGAGAGGTTCTTTCCTCTATCTGTAGCTAGGGCTTTAGGTCTAGAGGCAGAGAAGGGGATAAGATACTATAATAATAATTAGGCAGTTTCTGTGTTTATAGAGAAGGAAATTAAAGAGGTTATAAAGAATATAGTAAGTTAGAAAGCCCTAGGAGCAGACAAGCTACTAATAGGTTTTCTTAAGCTATATAAAGCGGCCCTAATATTATGTTTAATACGCCTTATAAATGCTTACTATAGTTTAGGATATTATCCAGCCTCCTTCTAATAAGCAAAGGTAATAGTTTTATATAAACCTAGGAAGTCCCCTAAGGAGTTAGGCAGACTAGGGGGGTAAAGGCCAATATTGCTATTAAACACAATAAGCAAAGTAATTAAAAGAGCTATTATAAGGAGGATTACTATTATAGCAAAGAAAGGCTATATACTACTAGACATATAAATAAGCAACAGGGCTAGCAGATTAATAGAGGTAGTACTAAGCATGCTAAAAGAGGTTATAAGAACGGCATAGTATTACCAGGGAATAGCATTATTACTATAGCTAGATATTACTAGGGCGTTTAATACTATTAGCTATAAACGATTAATCTGCACTATAAAGGAGTTAGGACTGCTAGGGTAGATAGCTAAATAGGCACAGGGCTTTATGTTAAAAAGGAGAGCATAATTAGCATTTAATAGACGTATTACTAAGGAAATCCAAGTTACTACAGGGGTTTTACAAGGGTTGCTAGCGTCTCCTATCCTCTTCCTGCTTTATATTACACTACTATATTAAAGACTAGTAGCAGCGGAATTAACGTTAACATTAGGGTTCTTAAATAATATAAACATTATAATATATAAAAAAACAGCAGAAAAAACAAAAGTATAACTAAAAAAAGCCTAGAGAATATATAAGGAGTAGTTAAAGGAGTATAGGCTAAGGTTTAACCTAGGGAAGAGCAAGCTAATGTACTTTATAAGGAAGAGGCAGGCGATTATAATGACAATCCAACATAAAAGAGCAATAATACAACCGACATAATCAGCGCGATTCCTAGGGGTTTGGATTTACTGGAAGCTTTATTGGTTAACCTATATAGAGAAGGTAAATGCTAAATTATTATAGTAAAAGTTAGTACTTACAGCACTAGCTGTGTCTATATAGGGATGCCGACTAAAGTGTGCAAGATCCCTTTATATACAGGTAATAAAAAGCATAATAGCCTATAAAGCTGGGATATACTACACCTATAGTAAGCCAGAAGGGGTAGCATAGGAGGTAATAAAGGCATTTATAAGGGAACAGAATAAATGCTTAAGGCGGGTTATAGGGGCATATAAGGTAATGCTAGTAATACTCTTAGAGATAAAAGTAGTAGTGCTACTAGTGGATTTGTACCTTAATTACATTAAATAATAATTCTACTAAAGACTTAAGAATAGTAGTATAGGTAAGAAGATATAGCAGGCCTGTAATTTAATAGCATTGCAGCTATGACGCTAAGGAAGAGGCTGCTAACGTAATTACTATGAGGCGTTTCTTGATGCCCCCCCCCCCTCCCTAGCAGCCTTATAGCCAGATAGGAATTAGAGAGGGAGTGGGAAAAATAGTGGATTTAGCAGAGGTATAAGGCTTAGGTGAGAAGAGGACGGGCAAAAGCAACAGTAGTAAATAAGGAACCTAACTTTAACAGCATAAAAAAGATAGTAAAGCTCTATAATAGCCTGCTTAAGCATGAATCTACAGCTCTAGTTTAGCTTTAAACGGAAAAAATAGGGCTAAATGCCTTCCTTTATAATAAACAGGTGCCTGAGGTAACTTTACTAATATGTTAATGCTAGGGAGGAGACGAGGATATCTACTACCTTATCCTGTTATGCTTAGAATATAACTATTTAAGACTGATTCTAGTAGTGCTTATAATAAGAGATCCACGGGAACTTAGGGCAGCGCTTAATAATAAAAAGCTAGCACTAAATATTATAAAGTGGGTGCTTTTAACTGGGCGACTTTAGCAGTATAGGTTGGTAGAGGAGCTTAGTAAGGCGTGGCAGATATGTAATAATAAGGCTAAGAAAGGGACCAGAGGCAATAGAAACAATAGGATAAAGGAGGAAAAGCCGGACTAGGAGGGGAGGTGCTTATAGGGGGTTTTTACTAACATACTAACCTTTTATATAAAGCACAACCACACTTCTATTATTATCTGTAGTTCCGGGGAACTGGTAGATATCTTATACTAATAGTTAGAAATAATAAAGACTTTATACCAGAGGCTTAGCGGGAGCTATATAGAAGAATATAGGTTTTCTCCCCATCTTAGGGTTTTTCCTATATTAAGAAGTTAGTTGATGGACTAGTTAGTGGCTCTAGCTACCTAGCGTATATGAATAATAATAAACTAATATTAAGGAAATACAGAAAATATTTAATAAAAAAGAAAAATAACTACAGTTCTTAAGATAGGTATAAATAAAAGAATTAATAAAAATAAGATAGTTAATAAAAAAAGAATAATAAAAGATAATGTTGGTAACGCTTAGGTTACAAGTATGCTGCAGCACAAATGTAGGGGGGGGGGGGTTCAATAATTAATTCATCTATGTATGTAAGAGGGGAAGAAGCAGGCTATAATACAGAGGTATAGTGTTATGGCCACGTTACAGCCCTAGGTTACATGACCTATAATCCAGCTAATTAGGGTGCGTGCATTCTACATATAACCTATAATTCCTAGTTAATGTGGCGTATTCCTTTTATTATCTATATAAGCGATTCCAACACTTGCAAATTCTCTCTTTATTAAAGAAGAAAAGAAATCGCTCTAAAAAAATATATAAAACGCCCTAAATAATTAGATATTAACAAACAAGTAGCAAAGCGAAAAACATCCTTTAAATGAATGACTTTTGTTGGTCCAGGCCAAATGGTTATAGGGGCAAAGAGTGTTATGGGGGGGGGGGCTAAAGGGTGTAATTCCTGCGTTTAATCCTACCAAATTAGGCGCTTATAATCGCGTTTGAATTTATTAAATTTAAACTCTTTATTAGGCGCTTAATTTGCTATTGACTTTAGTAAGGAATTAGGACTTTTTTATTCTTTGGCGGCTCTGGCGGCAGCTCTTGCAGCAATTCTCGCGACAGGTCTTTTAACCTATCCTTCTACATAGATTCGGGCTTTATTCTTTATTATAAAGGTCTTAAGAGCTTTATTTAATAAAGCTTTTGTTATTATATCCGCAGGATTATTATTGCTATTAATCTAGTATATCTCGGCCACTTCCCTCCTCTTATATAACTGCTATAAAGCTATAATATTAATTATTAGCCTCTTTTCCTTTATTGTTCTTAGCTTAATAATATACTTATATAGTAAGAAAGAGTTAGTACATATAATTATTAGGATTCTTAGCTTATTAATTTAGTTAGTAATAATATTTAAAGTAGTGCTTATTATATAGGCAATATTAACACCTTAAACCATCCTATATAGCTTGGAAGCATTAGCTTATAATAAGGTGTAGAAGGGAAAGAGGAATTACGGAACACCGCGGATACGACGCGGTATTACGCCTAAAACAAAAAAGAAGCACAGAATCGGATTCCTTATTATTAATTACCCCCCCTAGTAATAGCATATTGCATAAGGGGAGTAAGCGGCATAAGGGGTGTAATAATTAATAAATTTTTATATAAATCTGTAACTAATAAAGGATAAGGCACTACCTAGGAAGAAACGTGATATTAAGGAGAGAATCCTGGAGTAATAGCAGCACAGGAAAAACTAAAGAATAAAATAAAATTACTAAAGGAATTAATAATAAAAGTTATTCTAAAGGTAGAAATAATAAAAGTGTAGGCTTCTATTAGAACTTTTATATAAATTACTATAGATATAGAAAGGGAGATAGCCTAAGTAAGAACTGACACAGGAGGCCTATAGGCCTTAATTATAGAAGTAGTTAACAGCAGAGTAGAAACCACAGTTAAGAAGGTAGTTAAGGAGGCAATAGAGGCTGTTTATAGGACTAGATCAGTGGTTAGGGGGACTTAGGCGAATATTACAGCTTACAGAGTTACAGGGCAGAATATGATAATACCTTTGGCCTAAACAGAGGGTATGGCGATACCGGCCTGCCATTACCGGGAAGCACTAGTAAAGAAAAGCACTATTAGCAAGGCAGTTAGGAACAGATTACTAGGAGAGATTATAAAGGCAGTAAACAGCGCTATTAGCATAAAGGAGGTAGTAGCAGCACACTAATTATAGAGTAGAGATATAGTTATTATATTTATAAAAGCAGGGAGGAAATAAAAGGAAAACACGGCCTAAGTAGGAGTTGCCTTTAGACCTAAGGCAGAAGTAAACAGGAAGATGTTTAGTGTAATTATTAAGGGATTCCTAACACAATTAACAAACCACATTGTAATTAAGGATATAAGGAAGAATATTAAAAAGGAAAATGGATTAAATATAGTAAAGATAATGGTACAGAAGCTAAGAGGAACAGCGATAAGAGCACCATTAGTGGTTAGTGTTAAGGGCACTAAGGCAGCGAACCGACTATGCTATAGGGGAATAGTATACTAAGCAGAGATTTTTAACACTAAGCTATATAATAAGATGATCTACCTAAAGTAATATTATAACTGTTATAAGATTAGACATATTACTAGATACTGTAAGGAGGAAGCAAGATGCGGCAGGTATGCTGCTAAAAAACACCCTAAGGGAGAGAGAACTTACTTAATATTAACAGGTAAGGTATAGGAAAAATGCCTAAATTATGCAGGGGCATATCCAGCATGGTCTTAACTATGCTTAGTAAGTAATAAGAGATAGTAGCAGGCTAGGGAGGCTTATGCTATAAGGCCGCTGTTCTTCTGTAACCATTGGTTAGAGGTTATAACAGCTACTACAGGCAAGGGCTATTAGGGAGAAGAAACCAGGGGACTAACGAAGAGGCAGCTAAGAGGAAGGAGCATATAACTAAGGGGCCCTTTTATAAGACAAACCTATAAGCTAAGATTAGGACGACAGAGACTAGCAGAGGAAGGCATAATACTAGCCTTTTCACAGCCGACTAGAGGGCTAAACAATACCAGAGCCAGCCCAACTAGGGTGCTCCAAAGCACACAATAAAGTATATAATTAAGGTTATATACTGGAATACACAGAAGAAAAGCAATCTAGTATATCTGGCGTTAGGGCATGACATCAGCCCTAAGGTAATAGCTATCCAGGAACTAGGAGGCTATAATAGTATACTGCTAAATCTATCTTAGGGACACTATACATTAGCAATATATAGCAGAAGAATAGTAATTTATATATACTAAAAGGTTAAGACAGGACTTTAGACTATAGGGAAAGGGAAGATTAGTACAGTGTTAAGCTATATAAAGTAAAGATATATAATATCTACTCCCTGGCTTATAAAAGGGAGTAGCAGACGCCTTTACAACACTTTGCTAATACCCAGGCAAAGGGCCGGAGTGTGTTTATAAGGGACTTTAACTAATATCACCCCTTATAGGACAGATTTAGCTAAATATCTCCAGGGCATAATAAGATATTAAAATTCATAATAAGGTAGCAACTCGGCCTAGCTATGCCGTTTAGGGAAGTAATAAGGAGAGAATATAGTAGCAGGGATAGCACTATTAACTATATATAGACCACCCACGATGTTAGTATTAAATTCATTAGGCTAGTGGAAATCGCCGGATCTGACCATATGCCCCAGCTTATTAGTATTAGGACAAACAAGGAATTAAGCAATAGCCTAGGGTTAGTCTAGGGTTAGAGGATAGCGGATAAGAACCTTATTATAGCAAAGGCTTTAAACAGGCTTAGAAAGAAGGGGTTAGAGCTTTTGCTATATAACTAGTAAGAAATTAATAACTATACACAGTGGCTTACCTAACAGCTTATAGAGATAGCTAATATAGCAGTACCTAAGCGACCTTAAGGGCGCAGCAAACTATAGCCTTAGTAGAATAAAAGGGTAAGGGACATAATAGCAGAGGCAAGACGTGCTAATAGGCAGTGGTAGTAATAACAGACATAGGAAGTATAGCAGGCCTTAATAGAAGCTATAAAAAAACAGGATTATATTATCTTAGAGGAGAAGAGAAGTAGCTGGTAACAAGCAGTTAGCAAGTTATTTAGGTCTAAAGGGAGTCTTTAGACCCTAGAGCATTAGGCCTAGCTATAGAGTGGACTTCCTCCTAAAAGGCAACAGGTCCTACTACTAACCCGGCTAGGAGATAATAGTAGGGAGGAGATAGTAGAGGTTATATATAAGGGTAAGGCAAGGGCATTTACAGAGAGGTTCTTCCCTCTATCCACAGCTAGGGCTTTAGGTCTAGAGGCAGAGGAGGGAATAAAATACTATAATAATAATTAGGCAGTTCCCGTGTTTACAGAGAAGGAAATTAAAGAGGTTATAAAGAATATAGCAAGTTAAAAAGCCCTAGGACCGGACGAGCTACTAACGGTTTTCCTTAAGCTATATAAAGCGGCCCTAATATTATGTTTAACACGCCTTATAAATGCTTGCTATAGCTTAGAATATCATCCGGCCTCCTTCTAACAAGCAAAGGTAGTAGTTCTATATAAACCTAGGAAGTCCCCTAAGGAGTTAGGCAGACCAGGGGGGTAGAGGCCAATATTGCTATTAAATACAATAGGTAAAGTGATTAAGGGAGCTATTATAAGAAGGATTATTATTACAGCAGAAGAAGGCTATATACTGCCGGATATGCAAATAAGCAATAGGGCTGGCAGATTAATAGAGATAGTACTAAGTATGCTAAAAAAGGTTGTAAGAACAGCGTGGCATTACTAGGGAATAGCATTATTATTATAGCTAGATATTACTAGGGCGTTTGACACTATTAGCTATAAACAATTAATCCGCACTATAAAGGAGTTAGGACTGCTAGGGTGAATGGCCAGATAGGCACAGGGCTTTACGTTAAAAAGGAGAGCATAATTAGTATTTAACAGACGTATTACTAAGAAAATCCAAGTTACTGCAGGGGTTCTGCAAGGGTTGCTAGCGTCTCCTATCCTCTTCCTGCTTTACATTATACCACTATATTAAAGACTAGCAGCAGCAGAATCAACGTTAACATTGGGGTTTTTAGATGATATAAACATTATAGTATATAGAAAAACAGCAGAGAAGACAAAAGTATAACTAAAAAGAGCCTAGAAAATATATAAGGAGTAGTTAAAGGAGTATAAGCTAAGGTTTAACCTAGGAAAGAGCAAGCTAATATACTTTATAAGGAAGAAACAGGCGATTATAATAACAATCCGACTTAAAAGAGCAATAATACAACCGACATAATTAGCGCGATTCCTAGGGGTTTGGATTCACTGGAAGCTTCATTAGTTAACCCATATAGAGAAGGTAAATACTAAATTATTATAGCAGAAATTAGCGCTTATAGCACTAGCTGTGTCTACATAGGGATGCCAACTAAAGTGTGCAAGATCCCTTTATATATAGGTAATATAAAGCATAATAGCCTATGGAGCTGGGATATACTATACTTATAGTAAGCTAGAAGGGGTAGCATAGGGGGTAGTAAAGGCATTTATAAGGGAACAGAACAAATGCTTAAGGCGGGTTATAGGGGCATATAAGGTAATACTAGTAACACTCTTAGAGATAGAAGCAGCAGTATTGCTAGTAAATCTGTACCTTAATTACATTAAATAATGATTCCACTAAAGACTTAAGGATAGTAGTATAGGTAAGAAGATACAGCAGGCCTGTAATTTAATAGCATTACAGCTATAATGCTAAGGAAGAGGCCGCCGACGTAATTACTATAAGGCGTTTCCTAATGCCCCCCCCCCCCTCCCTAGCAGCCTTATAGCTAGATAGGAATTAGAGAGAGAGTGGGAAAAACAGTGGATCTAGCAGAGGCATAAGGCTTAGGTAAGAAGAGGATAGGCAAAAGTAATAGCAGTAGATAAGGAACCTAACTTTAAGAGTACAAAAAAGATAGTAAAGCTTTATAATAGCCTGCTTAAGCATAAATCTACAGCCCTAGTTTAGCTTTAAACGGAAAAAATAGGGCTAAATGCCTTCCTCTATAATAAACAGGTGCCTAAGGTAACTTTACTAATATACTAATACTAGGGAGGAAACGAGGATATTTACTACCTTATCCTGTTATGCCTAGAATATAACCATTTAAGACCGATTCTAGCAGTGCCTATAATAAGAGATCCGTAGGAACTTAGGGCAGCACTTAATAACAAGAAGCTAGCACTAAATATCGTGAAGTAGGTGCTTTTGACTGGGCAACTTTAGTAGTATAGGTTAGCAGAGGAGCTTAGTAAGGCGTGGTAGATATGTAATAATAAGGCTAAGAAAGGGACCAGAGGTAATGGAAATAACAGGATAGAGGAGGAAGAGCCGGACTAGGAGGGGAGGTGCTTATAGGGGGTTTTTACTAACATACTAACCTTTTATATAAAGCACAACTACACTTCTGTCATTGTCTGCAGTTCCGGGGAACTAGCAGATATCTTATACTAATGGTTAGAAACAATAAAGACTTTATATCAGAGGCTTAGCGGGAGCTATATGGAAGAATATGGGTTTTCTCCCCTATCTTAGGGTTTTTCCTATATTAAGAAGTTAGTTGATAAACTAGTTAGTGGCTCTAGCTACCTAGCGTACATGAATAATAATAATAATAGCTTGGAAGCTAAGGCACTTCTTGTAACTCTCTTAGATTTAGTTAAGCTATATGTTATGATATTTCCTCTAAGGGTGAATTCGGGGGTATTGTTATCCTTCCTTTTATTACCTAGGATGATTATATAGCCTAGTTAAGAGCTAAGGTCTTTATTATTTGCAAAAGAACTGTTAATAAAGATATAAAAAGCAGCGTTTTTTAGTAAGAGAGATATATATTAAAGTCCACGGTCTTAATTGTTAATTTGCTATTAAAGTCTTTTATTAAGCCTTAAAACATTATTAGATCCTAGATATTAGACTTAGGTAGCAATAGAAAGATTGTAAGATGCTTTAGGTTAATATATTAAAGTAATGTACGCTCCTTATGCTCGCTGTTTAACATATTTCGCTTAGTCGGTTGGGTTATTAACTTATAATAGCTTCCTTTCTTATGCCTTTTGTTATAAAAAGAAGGTGTTATTATTAACTTCACTTAAAATGCAACTGTTAAATATTAACGGTGTTAAAATTATTAACCTCTCTTTTAGCTTTACAAGAAATTTAGCGTTTTTTAGCTTAACCTCTTTACAATTAAAAAACTTAGCATTGCTAAGTCCTAAGGTATTATTAGTCTGTATTCTAATAATTCTAAAACATAAGCTTTTGCTAGAAGAAATAAGAAGGCAAGGGTCATATGTAAAGGTTATTATCTGTAGCTTTTAACAATAATAATTAAAATACGTTAACTACTAATATGTGCCAGCCTCTGCTATTCCGTATAGCGGCTTAATTACGACTATAATAACGTCTGGCGGGTAAAGGTGTGCAATTTGTATAGGAAGCTTTGCAAGAATTATGTAATTAAGCTTTGTCTGTAACTACACATATGCTTGGGTAATATCCCTTAACTAAGCCATAATGCCTTTTCTTTTTAATAATAGAGCGAGAGCAATAATAAGCCTTTAACTAGCTCTTTATATTATTAGGGACTGTATAAGAATAACTTCCTTTCCTTAGTTGCTATGGCCTTGGATAATACATCGTGACTTTTTGTATAGGGAGTTAGTTACCTTACCTTTAACTTCTCTTACTATCTGTAAGCTAAAGAGTCTTTTACCTTTATGCCTTTATAGGTTAAATTTTATAAATTTAAATACATTCCTTACTAGTAAAGCATTAATCTCTACTTTGTTAGAGAGTTTAAAAGGTTCTCCGGGTATATTAATTTTTCCTTATGCGCGGAGGTTAATTATAAGTTAAAAATCCGCCTTTTCTTTCTTAGTAAGAAAAGCCTCTACTTAAGGGTGTTTCCGGGGTCTTCCACATTCTCTTTGTAGTGGAGTTATTAGGTTATTAGGGGGGTTTTTGTAATTTTTATTACCTTAAACCGGGTATTCCTTATGAACCGGGTCTTCCTCGTAAACCGGGTCTTCCTTGTAAGAAGATTCCATCTTTAGTAAGGTTATATATAGTTTAATAACCATAGACTAAAACTTTATAGGGCTATAAGGCATCTTAATAATATAAGTCTCTCCTTTTATTAATATAAGCTTATAAGGGCTAGTCTATTTGCCTTTTTTATAATAAACTTATATATTGGAATTTAATGGAAGAGTATATATAGGCAGGGTTATTAGGCTGTTGTAGGTGTTAAGAGCATTGTGGACTTAGTGCCTTATAAGACTATGCCTTGCTTTATCCGTTGCTTTTTAAAGTGTCTTAGCTCTTTAGGTAACTGTAAAGCTTAGAGGGGAATTATTTATTATTCTTAGATAGGTTCTAAAGACTAAGAGGGTAGGAATGAGGCCATTTAGACCGGCAGAGTTGTTAACTGCTTTAATAGTTATTTATAGCATTTGCTCTTTTAGGAGAAAACTATTAGCTTTGGTCTTAAAAATATTATATGCTTTATAAAGAGGGACATGATATTGCTTAAGTTTTCTAATACTATTGTAAGCCTTAACGGGAACTTTGTTAATATTAATTGATAATAGTTAAGCTAAATACCTAAATTCACTAAAAGCGAAATTCCTTCTAGCATTATAAACTATCTAGTCTGGGGGTCTAAGATATGTGTTAATTTAGCACTCTTTAAGGGCATTTTAGATATCTTAAGCTTTCTGTTATTAGGGTCTAAAAAAGCAGGTAGCTTAAAATAATATTACTAAATTTATAACGTATAGGACTAGCTTCTTATTAATTTGCATAATATTAACAAGGACCTTATAGTTAAATTCAAAATTGTCTTTAAAAGTGAATTTAAATCTGCTTAGAGCTTTTGCATTCATTTAGCATTAATAGCAAGCATGCGTGATTCTTCCTATATTAGCCTTATTAAATTCTTTACTAGCCCTGGCAAGAAGGTTATTTAATTGGTCGATTAATAAATGACCAAATCAGCAATAAAGTTAACGGATTTTGGCTTTAAAAAGCATAAAAATGGCAGGTTTTTGAGAACTAGCTGTCTACTAAGGATGTTCTTATTTCCTAATAATAGGTACCTTCTTATCTTCTTAGATTAGAAGATTCTTAAGATTATTAAGTTTAACACCTATTTTATCTATATTTGTAATAAAATATAAAAACAGTGTGGTACTATTAAGCATATAAAAAGGTATTATACTAAAAATCGTCAGAAGCTTTAAAATACTAGTTAAAGTCATAGTACTAGCTTTAAAGGTAATGGTCCTTTAGTTAGAGGAATGCTTAATTATAAGGTTCCTTATAATTTTCATTAGAGCGTTAACTTAGCCTTAGCTAGTAGTTAAAATTCCTAATGCTCCTATATCCGGGAGTATACTATAAAATGTATCCGCTATATATCTTATATCTATAAGATATACGTGTTATTAAGGTTGTTTATTAGTATTGCGGTTATAGGGGTTTTTAAGAAATAAGGCATGTTTAAAAGCATTATCCTGTAAGAAGTTTATAGTTAATTAGGAAAAGAGTGGGGGATTTAGTGCTTATGTAAAGAATGTTATAAAGGAGAGAGTATTATAAGCCTCTTTATTATCTAGTTTCTTTTTTTTATTAGTAGTAAGGAAAGCAGCATTCTAAGCGGCTTTTTTGTTTTTGTCCTTACTGCTATTATTAGTAGTAGTAAGTTAGGCCATTTCGCCTTTATAGGCCTATAAGAATGCATGGTATTAACGTTTAGAAGGTGGTTTTTAGTGTTTTTTATTATTCTATTAAGTTGCTTTTGCTTTCTTCTGCTTAGAGGCAGGATGGTTAGTTAACTAGCATCCTTCTTTATAGTAAATAAAGCATTTCTTTAAGCTTGCTCTGGCTTAAGGTTTTTTATAATATATAGCTTGTAAATACCGTCGGTCTGTAAACATTGCTATGCTAGTATTCTAGTCTGTAGACCAGGCGATAAGGGCATTGTTATTAGTATTTGTTAGTAACTAACTTGTAAAGGTTAGTGGTATGTCCATTACTAAGAGGCAATTTCGAAGATCACTAACAAATCCTTTAAAGGTTGGCACATTCCTGAATTTAGTATTATAGAAGTTGTTGTTGTTTTTTATTACTTACTGTACTTAATGAAGAAGAATTGTATTTTGTTTAAGAGGGTTATAAAGGCTATTAAATATCTTTATAAGTTAGTTAAGAAGAATTTCTAAGCATTCTGACTTATTCTTTATTAGATGTTTTATAATAATATAGCAAAGGCATAGATTAGTAAATTGTGTTTTATAAAAGCTTTTATTCTTAGGTGTTTTAAAGTAATTCCTAATGTTTTAAGTTATCTCCTTAAATGGGATTGTCTTTACTCTAAAGTATTTAAGAAAGTATGTATAAGCTTTATCTTAAAGTATAATAAGGAAGGCTTTTAGGTAAAGTAAGGGGAAAACTCCTGCTTAAGAACATTTCTCTTTAAAATATAGTAACTTCTTATTAATAAAGTCGTACACTTCTCTAGAATATTATTCTTTTTTCTAGTAAAGTCTCTTAAGAGTATTAAGGGCTTTTTGATTGCTATTAAAAAGTGTTCTAGTTAGGGTTTATGGTTTTGGGGGAGGGTCTTTAGTTGAATAAAAATCTTTATTATTAGAGTCCTTATTATCAGAAAGTTTAAGTTGTTAAATCTCTTTTCCTTTCCTAGTTACTTTTTCTAGTAAAGGTTTGTATTCTATATCAGGGTTAATGTTTAAGATATTAACAAGATCTTTAAAAACGTTTGATTTTAATCCTCTGGCTGTTTTAGTACCATTGTTATTAAGGTAATTACAAAGGGTATACTTAAGGTTGTTATTAATTTTATTAAAAGTATCCTTAGTTTAATTTTTATAGTCCTGCTAGAAGTTAATAAGAAGATTATGCCCTTTTCTTTTATTAAGAATGTAGTAGTTAATCGTATATATAATACAGTTATTAATCTGTTGTTTAGTAGCTGTATTAACATTAATGTTGTTAACTAACTTAGTCTAATTCTAGGATAGAATTAAATAGTACTTATAAAGTTTTTAGGGAAGGGTGCTCTTTAGAAGTTCTCTTCTATAGACATCCTTTTAGAGCTGTTTATTAAAATTATCTATTTTTCCTTGGCTTAAAGATATTTTAGTGTTTTAGGCTTTGTGTTCAGTGCTAATTAAAGCGGTTAGCGTTGGTTGATTTTCTGTAAATAACAGTAAAGATCTGGTTTTAATCGTAGACAAGTAACAGTTGATAATAAGGGAGAAGATCTATAAGAGTTAAGTTTTCTTATAATTATAAATAAGTAGTAAAAGTCGACAATTAAAGAAATAATCCTTTAGTTAGCATAACGTTGGAATTTCTTATAGTTATATAAGTAAAAGCGTTTAAATAAGTCTCTTTTGTATATAACCTAATAAATCTGTAGTTATTAGCAACTACTAATTAGTGTTAGTAACGCTTAGGTTATAAGTATGCTGCAGTATAAATGTAGGGGGGGGGGTTTAATAATTAATTTATCTATGTATGTAAGAGGGGAAGAAGCAGGCTATAATACAGAGGTGTAGTGTTATAGCCATGTTACAGCCCTAGGTTATATAACCTGTAATCTAGCCAATTAGGGTGTGTGTATTCTGCGTATGACCTATAATTCCTGGTTAATGTGGCGTATTCCTTCCATCATCCATATGAGCGATTCCGACAGATAATATAAGAGAATCTAAGAACTAGGTTTATATTATTATATAGATATTAATAATGCAGGGGGCTGGCGACCTATATTTAGTTAGTAAGATAACTAGTTAAAGGTAGGTTATATATTAAACTAGTATTTATATATACCTAAGTAAGCTTAGGGAATAATATAATAAAAAAGAAGGCCTATATTTTATTACTATTATGGCGTTTTAGTAGTAAGAAGGGGGCTATATAATGGATTTAAGCTTAAGGCTTAGATCTTTATAGTTAGAAAAATAACTACATTATAAAAGCCAGACTTTATAAGCTATATAAGCAATACAAGTTAGGTGTGTATATTAATATACTTTAATTTAGCCTCTTAACTTAAGCTTTATACTGGTAAATTAAACCTTATATATATTTAGGTTTATTTTACTCTAGCCTCTTTACTTAGGCTATATAATAGTAAATAGAATAAGCTATAAAGGCAGGAGTTTTAAAAGGATTATAGATCATTTCTTTCTTCTCTTCCTTAAGAAGATTATTTACATTTATAGTCACTAATACTGCAGTCGCACATTAGCTAGACTATAACAATAAACCTTATTAAGAGGGCAGCTATTAATCTGCTCTTATGTTATGGTCTTGCTAGAATGCAACTGCAGAGCTAGTAACTTAAATAAGAATATTATTTATAAAGAAAAAAAGAAGGAAAAGATTTATTTAATTCTAGTAACCCTGCCTTTATAGTTATGTGTATAACTAGGGCCTAAGCTACTTATGTATTACTTATATAAAGCTATCTGCTTTCCAGCTATGTAAATCCAAGCTTTAAGCTTAAATCTATTATATAGCCCCCTTCTTGCTATTTAAAGGTTAGAGTAAAGCATTAAGTTAGCAATTAGGTTGCCCCTTATATAGGCCTGTTATTATAGTATATATTGCCTTATTATGCCTTATAACACTCTAGTGCTACTATATCTAAAAAACTTTTTAAAGGTTCTTATATTATCTAAATATATCCTGCTTACTTTACTAATATATCCTATTAGTTACCCTAACCCTAGGCATTTCTTACTACTATTATTTCCTTAATTTTATATTCTAATAAATCTGAATTATTTTTATAAAGCAGGAGTATTAGGCCTGGTTTAGAATTAGCTAGGTATTATAATAAGAGTAGATTAGTAGCTGCCCTTTTAATAAGGTTTATATAAAAAACCAGGTATATCTCCCTTAGAATATTTAAATAAATAGTAAATAAAGTTAGTATCTTTAAGACCTTATATTTTACTTTTACCTAGTTAAGTTTTTAGCTAAAATGGTTTATTTTTATATAATAAAGATTTAACTATATAAAATCCCTTATCTAGTAATATTCTACTAAATACTAGGAAATGTTTATTATATCCTACTAATATTATTATATAAAATTAATTATAGCTTATGCTATTACTATTTCTTTTTAAATATATTCTAAAAATAATATAGCTTTTCCCTTAGGTAAGGTTAGGTTTTTAGTCTTATTTAGTATGTACTAAACTAATTTTATATTAAAGCGCTTTAGTACCTAGTTTATACTTATACTAATTATTATAAAGATCTAGTTATTAAGCACTATTTAATAAGCTAGTAGATAGTTAGCCTAATTATACTATAAGAAGGTAATAACTACTTATAGAACTGCTTATACCTTTTAGTTTACCTATTTTATATTACTATCTATTTAAGGATAATAAGATATAAATAATAGTTACTTAATACCTACCTGCTTATAAAGTATAGTTTAAAAGCAACTAAGCTAGTTTAAACTATAGTTAGAAATAATCTAATAAGGGAATTTATAGAAATACTATTAGTAATATTTAAACTATTTTATATATGCTTTAGCTATTATACTTATTATTACCTTTAGTTATATATACTTTAAGAGATAGTTTATAATAACTATTAAAAAGTATAGTAATACCTTATTATATATTAAAAGTTTTATTATAAAATCTACTAAGATTTATAACTAATAATAGTCTATAGCTAGTATAAGCTTTAATAAACCTTAATAAAGTTATTAGCTCTTATACCTACTAAAGTAATAATAGTTTTATATATACTATACTATATTTTTTAATATTCTATCCTAATAATAATCCCTATATAGCGCCTAGAAAGTAGTATTTGCCTTAAGTAGCCTAATATAAGTAAGTTATAAACCTGCTATATAAGTAAGGTAGTTAAAGGCTTATAATAAGATACTTAAAGCTATCCCTAAAATTATAATACTTTTTATATATTTAAAGTATAATCTGCTATTTATAACTAGGTTTTTATAAATATAGGAAACTTTTACTTTATTACTAGTACTACTTTTAGTTAGATCTAGTATAAACTATCCTTAGTAATCCCTTAGTCCTATAAATTTTAAAGCTATTTATTTTAAAATAAATTAAAGCTTAGTAGAAAAGGACTTAAAACCTTTAAACTAGAACCTATTATTATATTTAAATTATTTAGGTTATTCTTATTTTAGTTATTACCCTCCTTTAGTTTACTTATTATTTATACCTTAATTAGGTTTATAGTATTAGCTCCTAACTCTTAAACTATCTCTAATATTACCTAAATTAGGTAAAATATATAACCTACTAGCTATTCCCTTTTTCTTTAATCTTAGTCCTATTAGAATAAAGCATTTAAATAACCTGCCTATATACCTAGGTAATAGTATAAGTAATAGTTAAAAAGGGAAATATTTTTACTTATTTTACTTATCTTTTAAATATCTTCTGAGGGGCTATAAAATACTTTAAGTTCTTATAATTTATAAGGATTATAAATAGCTAAGCTATACTCCTTAGCTTAGCTAACTATACCTTTAAGTAGGAAATAATACTAAAAAGCTCCTTATTATAAATTATATAATTCTACTATAGAGCTATTAGCTATACTAAGTAGTATGCTACTAGCCTTTATACTCCCTTTAAATTATATTAAAAGAGGTATTTATCTATAGCTTTATTAAAGAAGTTAGCCTTTACTTATATTTTTAAGTTAAAATTCTATTATATAAAAATTAAAGATAAAATAAAGGCAGCTTTAAGCGCTTAAAATACCTTTTTATATTCTAAGGACTAGTAAAACCTAGTAGCTTTCTTAGTAAGGTTAGTTAAAGGGCTTATAAGGTTTAAGAAGTTATTAATAAACTTTTAATAAAAATTTATAAAGCTTAAGAAGCTTTATATCTTATAAACTATTTAAAGGGACTCTTAATCTGAAATAGCTATAATCTTTTCTAAATTAGAGTAAATAGCTTTTCTAGCTTTTATAATAAATCCTAAGTACTTTATCTTTTTAACTATAAATATATACTTATTAATATTTAAGTATAGCCTAGTATATTTTAATTACTATTAAAGCTCTTATACTTTTACTATATAGTTTATTTTAAAGCCCCTAATATAAATAAGAATATTATTTAAATAAGCTATTATAAAGTCTTTTAATATATTCTCTAAGGTATTATTAATATATTATTAAAAAGTAGTAAGTGCCCTTACTAACCTAAAAAAGCAAACTAGCTACTTAAAAAGTCTAAATTATATTTAAAATACTATTAACTACTTATTCCCTTTAGTAATTTATAGCTTATAAAAGGCTATATAAATATTAAGCTTAGTAAAGTATCTTACTTTAGCTAAAAAGTAAAAGGTTTTTTTAATTAAAAAAAGGGAGTACTTATTTTAAGCTATAACTTTATTTAATACCTAATAGTTTATATAAAATTACTGACCCTCTCCTGCCTTCTTAATAAGTAAAACTAAAGCCCTAGCTAATGAAAAGCTAGCTTATATTTAACCTTTATTTATAAGATTTATAATTTATTTTTATATCTTTAAGAGCTACTCTTAAGGTATATTATATAAAAAAGCCTGAGAAAGCTTAAGGTTTATACTATTAGGGTTTTTTTATAGTTAAATATAATAATCTATAGTTCCTTTATATAATAATAATATATTTACCTTTTCTTTATTAAATAGATTTTTAAAATCCTGTTGGAATCGCTCATCTGGATAATAGAAGGGATACACAATAGTAACCGGGAATTGTGGGTCATACGCACAATGTGCATGCCTTAATTAGCTGGATTACTATATTATATAACCTAGGGCAGTACTATGGCTATAACACTATACTTCTATATTATCCCCCTCTTTCTCCCCTTTAGATAATTATAACCATATAGAAATCAGACCTTTGTTATCCCCCCCGCATTATTGCTACAGCATATCGTACCCCTGTGAAACCATTACTAATTAGTGGTTGTTATAACTACAGATTGGCTAGGAATTAACAGAAGAGTTGAACTTTTAATATAACACACTTATTTATTTAATTGTGTAGAATCCGTTGTTTATGCTATCTAAAAGCAACTTTTTCTATTATTATTAACTTACTACTTATTTATAATTATTAAGAAAGTTTCTTTATAAAATTTACCCCTTATTATTAACATTTACTACTAGTCTATAATTAAAGTATCTTCTTTGCTGTCTATTATAGAGAAAACACTAAAAATAGCTTTAACTTCTACTACTAAAGCTAATTAATCTATTTAAGACTCCCTTTCTGTAAAACTCTAAAAGTATTCTTAATACTGTCGGAATCGCTCGTATAGATAATGGAAGGGATACGCCGCATTAACTAGGAATTATGGGTCGCACACAGAATGCACATACCCTAATTAGCTGGATTATAGGTTATGTAACCTAGGGCTATAACGTGGCTATAATACTATACCTTTGTATTATAGCCTGCTTCTTCCCCTCTTACAGATATAAATGAATTAAATATTGAACCCCCCCCCCTAAATTTGTGCTACAGCATACTTATAACCTAAGCGTTACCAACACTAATTAGTAGTTACTAATAACCACAGATTTGCTAGGTTATACCTAGAAGAGACTTGTCTAAACGCTTTTACTTATATAACTATAAGAAATTCCGATGTTATGCTAACTAAAGGATTATTTCTTTAAATTATTAACAGTTAAATCATTTATAATTATAAGAAGACTTATTTCTTATGGATCTTCTTCCTTATTATTAACTATTACTCGTTTATAATTAAAACCAGATCTTTACTGTTATTTACAGAGAATTAACCAATGCTAACTGCTTTAATCAGTACTAAACACAAAGCCTAAAACACTAAAATGTCTTTAAGTTAAGGAAAAATAGATGATTTTAATAAATAACTCTAAAAAGATATCTATAGAAGAGAACTTCTAAAGAGCACTCTTCCTTAAAAACTTTATAAGCACTGTTTAATTTTATCCTTTAATTAGACTAAGTTAGTTAATAACATTAATATTAATACAGCTACTAAACAACAGATTAATGACCGTATTATATATACAATTAACTACTACATTCTTAATAAAGGAAAAGGGTGCAATCTCCTTATTAACTTTTAGTAAGATTATAAAAATTAGACAAAGGATACTTTTAATAAGATTAATAACAACCTTAAGTATACCCTTTGTGATTACCTTAATGATAATAGTATTGAAATAGCTAGAAGATCGAGATTAAATGTCTCTAAAGATCTTGTTAATATCTTAAACATTAACCCTGACATAGAATATAAACCTTTACTGGAAAAAGTAACTAGGAAAGGAGAAGAGATTTAATAACTTAAACTTTTTAATAACAAGGACTCTAATAATAAAGATTTTCATTTAACTGAAGACCCTCCCCTAGAACCATAAACCCTAACCGGAATACTTTCTGATAGTAATTAAAAAGCCCTTAATACTCTTAAGAGACTTTACTAGAAAGAAGAATAATATTCTGGAAAAGTGTATAACTTTATTAATAAGAAGTTACTATATTTTAAAGAGAAATATTCTTAAGCAGGAGTTTTCCCCTTACTTTACCTAAAAGCCTTCCCTATTATGCTTTAAGGTAAAGCTTATATATACTTTTTTAAATACTTTAGAGCAAAGATAATTCTATTTAAGGAAATAACTTAGAACATTAAGAATCACTTTAAAACACCTAAGAATAAAAGCTTTTATAAAACACAATTTGCTGATTTATGCCTTCACTATATTATTATAGAACATCTAATAAAAAATAAGTCAGAATGCTTAGAAATCCTTCTCAACCGACTTATAAAGATATTTAATAGCCTTTATAACCCTCTTTAGCAAGATATAATTCTTCTTTATTAAGTATGGCAAGCAATAGAAAACGACAACAATTTCTATAATACTAAATTCAGGAATGTACTAACCTTTAAAGGATTTATTAGTAATCTTTAAAATTGCCTCTTAGCAATAGATATACTACTAACCTCTATAAGTTAGTTACTAATAACTACTAATAATAATCCGAATGCCCTTATTACCCAGTTTACAGATTAAAACACTAACACAGCGATGTTTACAGATTAATACTATTTATAAGCTATATATTATAAAAAACCTTAAGCCAGAGCAAGCTTAAAGAAATGCTTTATATACTACAAAGAAGGATACTAGTCAACTAACTATCCTGCCTTTAAGTAGAAGAAAGCAAAAGCAACTTAGTAAAATAACAGAAAACACTAAAAACCACCCTCTAAATGCCAATACTATGCATTTCTATAGGCCTATAAAGGCAAAATAGCCTAACTTACTACTACTAATAATAGCAGTGAGGACGAACACAAAAAAGCCGTTTAAAACGCTGCTTTTCTTACTACTAATAAAAAAGAGAAACTAGATAATAAAGAGGCTTATAATACTCTCTCCTTTATAGTATTCTTTATATAAGCACTAAATCCCCTACTCTTTTCCTAATTAACCGTGAACTTTTTACAGAATAATGCTTTTAAACATACCTTATTTCTTAAAGACCACTATGACCGCAATACCAATAAACAACCTTAATAATACGTATATCTTATGGATATAAGATATGCAGCAAATACATTTCATAGTATACTCCTGGATATAAGAGCATTAGGAATTTCAACTGCTAGCTAAGGCTAAGTTAACGCTCTAATGAAAATTATAAAGAACCTTATAATTAAGCATTTTTCTAACTAAAGAACCATTACCTTTAGAGCCGGTACTGCAACTTTAACTGGTATTTTAAAGCTTTTAATGATTTTTAGCATAATACCTTTCTATATGCTTAATAGTGCTACACTGTTTTTATATTCTATTACAGATATGGATAAAATAAGTGTTAAACTTAATAATCTTAAGAATCTTTTAATCTAAGGAGATAAGAAGGTACCTATTATTAGGAAATAAGAATATCCTTAATAAACAGCTAGTTCTTAAGAACCTGCCATCTTTATGCTTTTTAAAACCAAAATCTATTAACTTTATTGCCAATTTAGTTATCCGTTGATCAACCGATTAAATAACCTTCTTGCCAGGGCTGGTAAAGAATTTAATAAGGCTAACATAGGGAAAATTACACATGCTTGCCATTAATACCAGATGAATGCAAAAGCTCTAAGTAGATTTAAATTTACTCTTAAAGACAATATTAAATTTAACTATAAGGTCCTTGTTAATATTATGCAAATTAACAAGAAGCCGGTCCTATATATTATAGATTTAGTAATATTATTTTAAGCTGCCCGCTTTCTTAGACCCTAATAATAAAAAGCTTAAGATATCTAGAATGCCCTTAAAGAGTGCTAGATTGACACATATCTTAGACCCCTAGACTGGATAGTCTATGATGCTAAAAGGAATTTTGCTTCTAGTAAATTTAAGCATTTAGCTTGACTATTATTAATTGATATTAACAAAGTCCCCGTTAAGGCTTACAATAGCATCGGAAAACTTAAGCGATATTATGCCCCTCTTTATAGAGCATATAATATTATTAAGACTAAAGCTAATGATCTTCTCTTAAAAAAGCAGATACTTTAAATAGCTGTTAAAGCAGTTAATAACTCTGCTAGTTTAAATGGTCTTGTTCCTACCCTCTTAGTCTTTAGAACCTATCTAAGGATAATAAATAATTTTCCCTTAAGCTTTATAGCTGCCTAAAGAGCTAAGATACTTTAAAAAGTAATAGATAAAGCAAGACGTAGTCTTATAAGGCGCTAAGTCCATAATGCTCTTAATACCTATAATGGCCTAATAACCCTGCTTATACACACTCTTTCTTTAAATTCCAATGTATAAGTTTATTGTAAAAAAGGTAGATAGACTAGCTCTTATAAGCTTCTCTTAATAGAAGGAGAGACTTATATTATTAAGATGCCTTATAGCCCTATAAAGTTTCAGTTTATAGTTATTAAACCGTATATAACCTTACTAGAGGTGAAATCTTCTTATAAGGAAGACCTGGTTTATAAGGAAGACCTGGTTTAAGATAATAAAAATCACAAAAACCCCCCTAATAACCTAATAACTCTACTATAAAGAGGACGTGGAAGACCCTGGAAACACCCTTAAGCAGAGGCTTTTCTTACTAAGAAAGAAAAGGCTGATTTTTAACTTATAATTAACCTTTATATACAAGGAAAAATTAATATACCTAGAGAACCTTTTAAACTCTCTAATAAAGTAAAGATTAATGCTTTGCTAGTAAGGAATATATTTAAATTTATAAAATTCAACCTGTAAAGGCATGGAGGCAAAAGACTCTTTAGCTTGCGGATAGTAAGAGAAGTTAAAGGCAAGGTAACTAACTCCCTGTATAAAAAGTCACAATATGTTATTTAAGGCCATAGTAACCGTGGGAAAGAGGTTATTCTCACGCAGTCCCTAATAATTCAGAGAGCTAGTTAAAGGCTCATTGTTGCCCTTGCTCCCTCATAAAAAAAAAAGGAAGGCATTACGGTTTAGCTAAGGGATATTACCCAAGCATATGTGCAGTCACAGACAAAGCTTAATCGCATAATTCTTACGAAGCTTCTAGCATAAATTGCATACCTTTACCTGCCAGACGTTATTATAGTTATAATTAAGCCGCTATATGGAATAGCAAAGGCTAACACACATTAGTAGTCAACGTATTTTAATTATTATCGTTAGAGACTACAGATAATAACCTCTATATATAACCCTTATTTGCTTATTTCTTCTAGTAAAAGCTTGTGTTTTAGAATCATTAGAATGCAAACTAATAATACCTTAGGACTTAGTAATGCTAAGTTTTTTAATTACAAAGAGATTAAGTTAAAAAACGCCAAATTCCTTACAAAGCTAAAAGAGAGGTTAATAATTTTAATACTATTAATATTTAATAGTTGCATTTTAAGCAAAGTTAATAATAATACCTTCTTTTTATAACAAAAGTCATAAGAAAGGAAGCTATTATAAGTTAATAACCCGACCGACCGAGCGAAATATGTTAAACAGCAAGCACAAGGAGCGTACATTGCTTTAATATATTAACCTAAAGCATTTTACAATCTTTCTATTACTGCCTAAGTTTAATATCTAGGATCTGATAATGTTTTAAGGCTTAATAAAAGACATTAATAGCAAATCGACAATTAAGACCGTGGACTTTAATATATATCTCTCTCGCTAGAAAACGCTGCTCTTTATGTTTTTATTAATGGTTTTTTTACAAATAATAAAGACCTTAAAACCTAAAAAGTCAACGGAACACCGCGGATACGACGCGGTATTACGCCTAAAACAAAAAAGAAGCACAGAATCGGATTCCTTATTATTAATTACCCCCCCTAGTAATAGCACATTATATAAGGGAAGTAAGCAGTATAAAGAGTATAATAATTAATAAATTTTTATATAAATCTATAACTAATAAAGGATAAGGCACTACTTAAAAAGAAATATAATATTAAGGAGAGAATTCTAAAGTAATAATAGTATAGGAAAAACTAAAGAATAAAATAAAATTACTAAAGAAATTAATAATAAAAGTTATTCTAAAGGTAGAAATAATAAAAGTATAGGCTTTTATTAGAACTTTTATATAAATTACTATAAATATAAGAGGGGAGATAGCCTAAGTAAGAACTAACACAGAAGGCCTATAGGCCTTAATTATAGAAGCGGTTAGCAGTAAAGTAAAAACCATGGTTAAGAAGGCAGTTAAGGAGGCAATAAAGGCTGTTTATAGGACTAGATTAGTAATTAAGGGGACTTAAGCAAATATTATAGCTTGTGGAGTTATAGGGCAGAATACGACAATACCTTTAGCCTAAATAGAGGGTATAGTAATACTAGCCTGCTATTACTAGGAAGTATTAGTAAAGGAAAGCACTATTAGTAAGGTAGTTAGAAACAGATTGCTAGGAGAGATTATAAAGGCAGTAAATAGCGCTATTAGCATAGAGGAGGCAGTAGTAGTATACTAATTACAAAGTAGAAATATAGTTATTATGTTTACAGAAGCAGGGAGGAAATAAAAGGAAAACACGGCCTGAGTAGGAGTTGCCTTTAGACCTAAGGCAGAAGTAAACAGGAAGATGTTTAGTGTGATTATTAAGGGATTCCTAATATAATTAACAAACCACATTGTGATTAAGGATATAAGGAAGAATATTAAAAAGAAGAATAGATTAAATATAGTAAAGATAATAGTATGGAAGCTAAGAGGAATAGTAACAAGGGCACTATTAGTAGTTAGTATTAAGGGCACTAAGGCAGCAAACTAACTATGCTATAGGGGAATAGTATACTAAGCAGAAATTTTTAATACTAAGCTATATAACAAGATAATCTACCTAAAGCAATATTATAACTACTATAAGATGGGATATATTACTAGATATTATAAGAAGAAAGCAAGATATAGCAGGTATACTACTAGAAAACACTTTAAGGGAGAGAGGACTTGCCTGACGTTAACAGGCAAGGTACGGGAGAGATGCCTAAATTGTACAGGGGTATATTTAGCATGGTCTTAACTATGCTTAGTAAGTAATAAGAGATAGTAGTAGGCCAGGGAGGCTTATATTATAAGGCTGCTGTTCTTCTGTAACTATTAGTCAGAGGTCATAATGGCTACTATAGGCAAGGGTTATTAGGGAGAAGAAACCAGAGGACTAATAAAGAGGCAGCTAAGAAAAAGGAGCATATAACTAAGGGGCCCTTCTACAAGACAAACCTACAAGCTAAGATTAGGACGACAAAGACTGGCAGAGGAAGGCATAATGCTAGCCTTTCTATAGCCGACTAAAAGGCCAAACAATACTAAAGCTAGCCTAACCAGGGTGCTCTAAAGCATATAATAAAGTATATAATTAAGGTTATATACTAGAATACACAGAAGAAAAGCAATCTAGTATATCTGGCGTTAGGGCATAATATTAGCCCTAAGGTAATAGCTATCTAGAAACCAGGAGGCTATAATAGTATACTGCTAAATCTATCTTAGGAATACTATATATTAGTAATATATAGCAGAAGAATAGCGATTTATATATACTAAAAGGTTAAGACAGGACTTTAAACTATAGAAAGGGGGGAGGATTAGTATAGTATTAAGCTATATAGAGTAAAGATATATAACATTTATTCCCCGGCTTATAAAAGGGAGTAGTAAATGCCTTTATAATACTTTACTAATACCTAGGCAAAGGGCTAGAGTGTGTTTATAGGGGACTTTAACCAACATCACCCCTTATAGGACAAATTTAGCTAAACATCTCTAGGGCACAATAAGATGTTGGAATTTATAATAAGGTGGCAACTTAGCCTAGCTATGCTGTTTAGGGAAGTAATAAGGAGAAAACATAGCAGCAGGGATAGCACTATTAACCATGTGTGGACCACCTATAATGTTAGTGTTAAATTTATCAGGCTAGTAGAAATCGCCGGATCCGACTATATGCCCTAGCTTATTAGTATTAGGATAAATAAGGAATTAAGCAACAGCCTAGGGTTAGTCCGGGGTTAAAGGATAGCAGACAAGAACCTTATTATAATAAAGGCTTTAAACAGGCTTAAAAAGAAGGGGTTAGAGCTTCTGCTATATAACCAGCAAGAAATTAATAACTATACGCAGTGGCTTACCTAATAGCTTATAGAGATAGCTAATATAGCAGCACCTAAGCAACCTTAAGGGCGTAGTAAACTATAGCCTTAGTAGAATAAAAGGGTAAGGGATGTAATAGTAAAGGCAAGATATGCTAATAGGCAGTGGTAGTAATAACAGACGTAAGAAGTATAGCAGGCCTTAACGGAAGCTATAAAAAAACAGGATTATATTATCTCGGAGGAGAAGAAAAGTAGCTAGCAATAGGCAGTTAGTAAGTTATTTAGGTCTAAAGGGAGTCTTTAGACCCTAGAGCGTTAGGCCTGGCTATAGAGTGGACTTCTTCCTAAAAGGCAACAGGTCCTACTACTAACCTGGCTAGGAAATAATAGCAGGGAGGAGATAGTAAAGGTTATATATAAGGGTAAGGCAAGGGTATTTATAAAGAGGTTCTTCCCTCTATCCGCGGCTAGGGCTCTAGGTCTGGAGGCAGAGAAGGGGACAAGATACTATAATAATAATTAGGTAGTTCCTGTGTTTATAAAGGAGGAAATTAAAGAGGTTATAAAGAATATAATAAGTTAAAAAGCCCTAGAACCAGACAAGCTGCTAATAGGTTTCCTTAAGCTATATAAAGCGGCCCTAATATTATGTTTAACATGCCTTATAAATGCTTGCTATAGCTTAGGATATTATTTAGCCTTCTTCTAATAAGTAAAGGTAGTAGTTCTATATAAACCTGGGAAGTCCCCTAAGGAGTTAGGCAAACCAGGGGGGTAAAGGCTAATATTACTATTAAATACAATAGGTAAAGTAATTAAGAGAGCTATTATAAGGAGGATTACTATTATAGCAGAGGAAGGCTATATACTACTAGATATACAGATAAGCAACAGGGCTGGCAGATTAATAGAAATAGTACTAAGCATGCTAAAAGAGGTTATGAGAATAGCATGGCATTACTAGGGGATAGTATTATTACTATAGCTAGATATTACTAGAGCGTTTGATACTATTAGCCATAAATAATTAATCTGCACTATAAAGGAGTTAGAACTGCTAGGGTGGATAGCCAGATAGGCACAGGGCTTTACATTAGAAAGGAGAGCATAATTAGCATTTAACGGACATATTACTAAGGAAATCCAAGTTACTATAGGGGTTTTATAAGGGTCGCCGGCGTCTCCTATTCTCTTCCTGCTTTATATTATGCTACTATATTACAGACTAGCAGCGGCGAAATTAACGTTAATATTAGGGTTCTTAGATAATATAAATATTATAGCATATAGAAAAATAGCAGAGGAGATAAAAGTATAACTAGAAAGAGCCTGGAGAATATATAAGGAGTAATTAAAGGAGTATAGGCTAAGGTTTAACCTAGGAAAGAGCGAGCTAATATACTTTATAAGGAAGAGGCAGGCGATTATAACGATAATCCGACTTAAAAGAGTAATAATATAACTAACACATTTAGTGTAATTCCTAGGGGTTTGGATTTACCAGAAGCTTTATTAGTCAACCTATATAGAGAAGGTGAATGCTAAATTATTATAGTAGAAATTAGCGCTCACAGTACTAGCTGTATTTACATAGGGATGCTAACTAGAGTGTGCAAGATCCCTTTATATATAGGTAATAAAAAGCATAATAGCCTATGGAGCTGGGATATACCACACCTATAGCAAGCTAAAAGGGGTAGTATAGGGGGTAGTAAAGGCATTTATAAGGGAATAGAATAAATGCTTAAGGCAGGTTATAGGGGCATATAAGGCAACGCTAGTAACACTTTTAAAGATAAAAGCAGCAGTGCTGCTAGTAGATCTATACCTTAATTATATTAAATAATAATTCTACTAAAGACTTAAGGATAGTAGCATAGGTAAGAAGATATAGCAGGCCTGTAATTTGATAGCATTACAGCTATAATGCTAAGGAAGAGGCCGCTAACGTAATTACTATAAGGCGTTTCTTAATCGCCCCCCCCCCCCCTCCCTAGCAGCCTTATAGCTAGATAGGAATTAGAGAGAGAGTGGGAAAAATAGTAAATCTAGCAGAGGCATAAGGCTTAGGTAAGAAGAGGACAGGCAAAAGTAATAGTAGCAGACGAGGAACCTAACTTCAAGAGCACAAAAAAGATAGCAAAGCTTTATAATAACCTGCTTAAGTATAAATCTATGGCCCTAGTTTAGCTTTAAACGGAAAAAATAAGGCTAAATGCCTTCCTCTATAACAGACAGGTGCCCGAGGTAACTTTACTAATATGCTAATACTAGGGAGGAGATAAGGATATTTACTACCTTATCCTGTTATGCTTAGAATATAACTATTTAAGACTGATTTTAGTAGTGCCTGTAATAAGAGATCTATAGGAACTTAGGGCAGCGCTTAATAATAAGAAGCTAGCACTAAATATTATAAAGTGGGTGCTTTTAACTAGGCAACTTTAGCAGTACAGGTTAGCAGAGGAGCTTAGTAAGGCATGGCAGATATATAATGATAAGGCTAAGAAAGGGACTAAAGGCAACGGAAATAACAGGATAGAGGAGGAAGAGCCAGACTAGGAGGGGAGGTGCTTATAGGGGGTTTTTACTAACATACTAACCTTTTATATAAAGCATAACCATACTTTTATTATTGTCTGCAGTTCTAGGGAACTGGCAGATATCTTATACTAATGGTTGGAAATAATAAAGACTCTATATCAGAGGCTTAGCGGGAGCTATATAGAAGAATATAGGTTTTCTCCCCTATCTTAGGGTTTTTCCTATATTAAGAAGTTAGTTGATGAACTAGTTAGTGGCTCTAGCTACCTAGCGTACATGAATATATATATATATATATAATATAATAAAGACCTTAGCTCTTAACTAGGCTATGTAATTATCCTAGGTAATGAAAGGAAGGATAACAATACCTCTGAATTCACCCTTAGAGGAAATATCGTAATATATAGCTTAATAAAATCTAAAAGAGTTATAAGAAGTGCATTAGCTTTTAAGCTATATGGGATGGTTTAAGGTGTTAATATTGCCTATATAATAAGCACTACTCTGAATATTATTACTAACTGAATTAACAAGCTAAGAATCCTAATAATTATATACACTAACTCTTTCTTACTATATAAGTATATTATTAAGCTAGGGACGACAAAGGAAAAGAGGCTAATAATTAATATTATAGCTTTACAGCAGTTATATAAGAGGAGGGAAGTAGCTGAGATCTGCTGGATTAATAGCAATAATAATCCTATAGATGTAATAATAAAAGCTTTACTAAATAAAGCTCTTAAGATCTTTATAATAAAAAATGAAGCCTGAATCCATGTAAAAGGATAGGTTAAAAGACCTATTATAAGAATTGCTACGGGAGCCGCTGCTAGAGCCGCTAAAGATTAGAAAAGTCCCAATTCCCTACCAAATTTAACAACAAATTAAGCGCCCGATAAAGAGCTTAAATTCGATAAATTCGAACGCAATTATAAGCGCCTAATTTGGTAGGATTGAACGCGGGAATTACACCCTTTAGCCCCCCCCCCCCTACAACACTCTTTGCCTTCACAACCATTCGGCCTGGACCAACAAAAGTCATTCATTTAAAGGATGTTTTTCGCTTTATTGCTGGTTTATTAATATCTGATTATTGGGGCGTTTTATGCATTTTTAAAGCAATTCCTCTTCTTCTTTAATAAAGAGAGAATTTACAAGTGTTAGAATCGCTTATATAAATAATAAAAGGGATATGCCGTATTAACCAGGAATTATAGGTTGCACACAGAATACACGCACCCTGATTGGCTGGATTATAGGTTATATAACCTGGGGCTGTAACATAGCTACAACACTATACCTCTATATTATAGCCTGCTTCTTCCCCTCTTACAGACATAAATAAATTAAATATTAAACCCCCCCCCCTACATTTATGCTGCAGCATACTTGTAACCTGAGCGTTACCAACAAATACTTTACAGAGAAATAGGCCAAAGCTAATAAATAAATTAACCCTAAAAAAGCTATAACTTCTAAACTTTATAATAAATTTGCCTACTATATTAATAAGTATAAATTTAGTAACTAGTAAGGTACTAGGTTTCTATTTATATACCAAGAAGACTTTAAAGGATAAACTGCTAATATTTTTAAGAAGATTACCCCTAAGGTCCGATAAGTACTTTAAGATATTCTTTAAAATTAAGGAATTAATATATAAGAAGGATTATAAAGACTAATTAACTAGGTACTTGCTAATTTAGTTAGTATAAATAATTCTATCTTCTTTTCTAATGGAAAGCTCCTAACAGGAAATAACACTATTAATATATTAATATTAATAATAACCTCACCTCTCCTAACCCTCCTAACCCCCCTACTAAAGAAACAATAATAAAAATAACAATCCCCTCTCCCTTAGAATAATAAACTATATTAAAGGAAATCACTAATATAGACTAAAAAGCCTTAAACTCTCTTACTAGAGTTTATAATAAGGAAATTAAGTATTTTAGTATACTTTATAACTTTATATATCCTAAAGTCCTAATTTTTAAGGATATTTATATAGTATAAGGAATTTTACCTAAGTTATACCTGTTTGCACTATTAATAATGCTTATAGGTAATGCCTATAAGTATTACCTTAAGAAATTTAGTAAAAGACTTGTTTTATTTAACATAATAACTAAGCAAATAAAGGAAAACTTTAAGACTAAAAAGAATTAAAAATTCTACTAAATATGATTTTAAGAGATAAAGTTTTATTTTATTATAGCTAAAAATCTAATAAAGACTAAACTTAAATGTTTAGAATTAATAATTTAATAGCTCTTAGACCTATTTAATAGTCTTTACCCCCCCTTTAAGAAAGATATAATCCTTAGGTGCTAACTAGAAATATCTATTTAAGATAGCCCTGAATTTAACCAGATAACTTATGTCTGAACTAATACCTATAAAGGCGTAGTTAGTAATATTTACTACTACCTTATAATAAAAAATATAATAAAACCTGTTTTAAAATCATTTATAAGCTAATAGATTATAAGAGAAAGTAAGTATTAACCTTAAAACACTACCCCGAGCACTAATATAATCTTGTTTACTAACTAATAATACTTACAAGCTTCCTAACCCTAAAATAAAGCCGGATTTAAGAAATGCTTTATCTATTATAAAAAAGGATGTTAGTTAACTAACTATCCTGTCTCTAAGTAAAAGAAAGCAAAAGAAACTTAGTAGAATAACTAAAGGTATAAATCTCCCCCTTTTAAACGCTAATTTTATGCATTCTTATAAGCATTTAAAGGTAAAGACAAAGAGTTATTACCCCTAGACAGTAGTAATAAGAATAAACATAAAAAGGCTGCCTAGAATGTAATATTTATTACCTCTAAAGAAGAAAAAGCATAAAGTAATAGAGAAGCATAAGAAACCCTTATATTTATAAATTTCTTTATATAAGCACCTAATCCCCCTTTCTTTTCTGCCTTAACTATAAATTTCCTGTAAGATAATGCCTTTAAATATATATTATTTATTAAAGACCCTTACAACTGTAATACTAATAAAACCATACAACAGCAGGTATTTCTTATGAATTTATAATATACTATAGAAACGTTTTATGGTATCCTCCTAGATACTAAAGCAGCTGAAATTTTAACTACTAGCTAAGGTTAAGTTAAAGCCTTAATACGCCTTATAATAGGCCTTATAATTAAACCTTCTTCTGACTAGAGGACTATGAACTTTAGTGCTAGAAGTGCAACCTTAAATGGCATTTTAAAGCTTCTTATAATTTTTAGTATAATTTCTTTTTATATTCTTAACAGTGCTATACCTTTCTTATATTTTATTATAAATATAAATAAAATAGGTGTTAAGCTTAATAATCTTAAGAACCTTCTTATTTAAGGAGAAAAGAAAGTACCTATTATTTGGAAATAGGAATATCCTTAGTAGATAATTAGTTCCTAAGAACCTACTGTCTTTATGCTCTTAAAAGCAGAAATTTACTAACTTTATTATTAATTTAGCCACCCTTTAATTAACTAACTATATAACCTTCTTACTAAAGCCGGTGAAGATTTTAACAGAGCTAATATAGGAAAAATCACACATGCCTGTTACTAATGCTAGATAAACGCTAAGGCTCTTAGCAGATTTAAGTTTACCCTTAAAGATAATCTTAAATTTAACTATAAGGTCCTTGTTAATATTATGCAGATTAATAAGAAGCCTGTTCTTTATATTATTAACTTAGTAACTTTATTTTAAGCCCCTTGCTTTCTTAAACCCTAATAATAAAAAGCTTAAGATATTTAAAACGCCCTTAAGGAATATTAAATTAATATATATCTTAAATCCCTAGACTGGATAGTCTATAATACTAAAAGAAACTTCACTTCTAATAAATTTAGGCATTTAGCTTAACTATTATTAATTAATATTAATAAAGTCCCTGTTAAGGCATATAATAGCATTAGAAAACTTAAGCAATATTACGCCCCTCTTTAAAGAGCGTATAATATTATTAAGACTAAAGCTTATAGTCTTCTCTTAAAAGAGTAAATACTTTAAATAGCTATTAAAGCAGTTAACAACTCCGCTAGCCTAAATAGCCTTATTCCTACCCTCTTAGTCTTTAAAACCTATTTAAGAATAATAAATAATTCCCCCTTAAGCTTTATACTTACCTAAAAAGCTAAGATGCTTTAGAAAGTAATAGATAAAGCAAGATATAGTCTTGTAAGATGCTAGGTTAATAATGCCCTTAATACTTAAAATGGTCTAATAACCCTACTAATACATAACCTTCCCTTAAACTCTAATATATAAGTTTATTATAAGAAAGGTAAATAGACTAGCCTATATAAGCTTTTTTTAATAGAAGGAAAGACTTATATTGTTAAGATGCCTTATAGCCCTATAAAGTTTTAATCTATAGTTATTAAACTATATATTACTTTACTAAAAGAAGAGTCTTCTTATAAGGATAACTAAGCTTAAAATAAGGAAGATATAGGAATAGCTTTAACTTCCTAAGAAGAGCAAGGCCTAAGCCTAAGCAACCCAGACTAGGAAAATGCCGAGATTAACGAAATTATTTATAAGACCCCCCCTAACAACCCTATGAATTCACTATAAAGAGGCCGTGGAAGACCTCGGAAATACCCTTAACTAGAAGCTTTCCTTATAGAGAAATAAAAGGCCGATTTTTAACTTATAATTAACCTTTATATATAAGAAAAGATAACCACGCCTGGAGAATCATTTAAACTCTCTAACAAGGCTAAGATTAACGCTCTACTAGTAAGAAATGTGTTTGGATTTATTTAATTTAACCCTTAAAAGCATAAAAGCAAGAGACTCTTTAGTTTATAAATAATATATAAGATTAAGGATAAAGCAACTAATTTCCTGTATAAAAAATCACGATATGTTATTTAAGGATATAGTAACCATAGGAAAGAGGTTATCCTTATGCAGTTTCTAACGATTTAAAGAGCTAGTTAGAGGCTTATTATTACTCTTGCCCTATTATTAAAAAGAAAAGGCATTATAGCTTAGTTAAGGGACATTACCTAAGCATATATATAGTTATAAATAAAGCTTAATTGCATGATTCTTGTAAAGCTTTTAGTATAGATTACACACCTTTACCTGCTAGATATTATAATAGTTATAATAAAGCCGCTTTACGGAATTGCAAAAGCAGGCATATATTAGTAGTTAACGTATTTTAATCATTATTGTTAAAAACTCCAGATAATTACTTTTATATATAACCTATGCCTTTTTATTTCTTTATAGGAAAGCTCTTATTTTAGACTTATTAGAATACAGATTAATAACACGTTAGGCCTTAGTAACGCTAAATTCTTTAATTATAAAGAGGTTAAGTTAAAAAATACTGGATTTCTTATAAAGCTAAAGCAATGCCTAGAGAAATCAACACTGTTAATGTTTAATAGTTATATTCTAAGCAAAGCTAACAATAGTATCTTCTTCTTATAGTAAAAGGCATAAGGAAGAAAGCTATTAAAAGTTAACTAGGATAATTAAGCTTAATATATTAAGCAGAGGGCTTAAGGTATATATATTACTCTTATCTGCCAACCTAAAGCCTCTTATAATCTTTTTATTACTACCTAAAGCTAATAACCAGAACCTAATAATATAACAAAGCTTAATAAGAGGCTTAAATAGCAAATTAACAATTAGAGCCGTGGACTCTGCTATATGCCTCTCTTACTAAAAAATGCCTTTCTTTATGTTTTTATTAATAGCTTCTTTACTAATAATAAAGACCTTAGCTTACAGCTCGGCTATATAATCATTCTTAGTAATAAGGAAAAGAATATTAATGCCTCTAAATTCATGCTTATAGGCAATATTATAACCTATAGCTCTACAAAATCTAAAAGAGTTATAAGAAGCGCCTTGGTATTAGAGCTGTATAAAATAGTCTAAGGAGTTAATATTGCTTACGTAATAAGTATAACTTTAAGGATTATTACTAATTAATTAAATAAGCTAAATATCCTAATTATAATATATACTAACTCTTTTTTATTATACGAGTGTATTGTTAATGTCGGAATCGCTCGTATGGATGATGGAAGGGATATGCCGCATTAACCAGGAATTATGGGTTGTACACAGAATGCATGCACCCTAATTGGCTAGATCACAGGTTATGTAACCTGGGGCTGTACCGTAGCTATAACACTATACCTCCGCATTATAGCCTGCTTCTTCCCCTCTTTTAGAGAGATAGATAAATTAATTATTAAACCCCCCCCCTTACATTTATACTGTAGCATACTTATAACCTAAGCGTTACTAATACTAATTAGTAGTTGCTAATAACTATAGATTTGTTAGGTTATACCTAAAAGAGACTTATCTAAATGCTTTTACTTATATAACTGCAAGAAATTCTAATGTTGTGCTAACCAAAGGATTATTTCTTTAAATTATTAACTGTTAAATCATTTACAATTATAAGAAGACTTAACTCTTATGGATCTTCTCCCTTATTATTAACTATTACTTGTTTATAATTAAAACCAGATCTTTACTGTTATTCACAGAGAACTAATGCTAACCGCTTTAATTAGTACTAAACATAAAGCCTAAAACACTAAAATATCTTTAAGCTAAGGAAAAATAGATGATTTTAATAAACAACTCTAAAAGGATGTCTATAAAAGAGAACTTCTAAAGAGCACCCTACCCTAAAAACTTTATAAACACTGTCTAATTCTATCCTTTAATTAGACTAAGTTAGTTAACAACATTAATATTAATATAGTTACTAAACAACAGATCAATAACCGTATTATATATACGATTAACTACTATATTCTTAACAAAGGAAAAGGGCATAATCTCCTTATTAACTTCTAGTAAGATTATGAAAATTAAATAAAGGATACTTTTAATAAAATCAATAATAACCTTAAGTATACCCTTTGTAATTACCTTAATAACAATAGTGTTAAAACAGCTAGAGGATCGAGATTAAACGTCTCTAAAGATCTTATTAATATCTTAAATATTAACCCTAATACAGAATATAAACCTTTACTAGAAAAAGTAACTAGGAAAGGAGAAGAGATTCAACAACTTAAACTTTCTAATAACAAGAACTCTAATAATAAAGATTTTCATTTAACTAAAGACCCTCCCCTAGAACCACAAACCCTAACCGGAACACTTTCTAATAGTAATCGAAAAGCCCTTAATACTCTTAAGAAACTTTACTAGAAAGAAGAATAATATTCTAGAGAAGTGTATAACTTTATTAATAAGAAGTTATTACATTTTAAAGAGAAATATTCTTAAGCAGGAGTTTCCCCCTTACTTTACTTAAAAGCCTTCCCTATTATACTTTAAGGTAAAGCCTATATATACTTCCTTAAATACTTTAGAATAAAGACAATCCTATTTAAGGAGATGACTTAGAACATTAGGAATCACTTTAAAACACCTGAGAATAAGAGCTTCTATAAAACACAATTTACTAATCTATGCCTTCGCTATATTATTATAGAACATCTAATAAAGAATAAGTTAGAATGCTTAGAAATTCTTCTCAACTAACTTATAAAGATATTTAATGGCCTTTATAACCCTCTTAAATAAGATATAATTCTTCTTCATTAAGTATAATAAGCAATAGAAAATAACAACAATTTCTATAATACTAAATTTAGGAATATGCCAACCTTTAAAGGATTTGTTAGTAATCTTTAAAATTGCCTCTTAGTAATAGACATACCACTAACCTCTATAAGTCAGTTACTAACAACTACTAATAACAATTTAACTGCCCTTATTGGAAAAAGGACCAACACCGCGGACACAATGCGGTATCACGCCTAAAACGAAAAAGAAGCACAGAATTGGATTCCTTATTGTTAAATACCCCCCCTAGTAATAGCGTATTGCGCAAGGGGAGTAAGTGGCGTGAGGGGTGCGATAATTAACGAATTTTCGCGTGGATCCGCGACCGACGAAGGACAAGGCACTACCTAGGAAGAAATATAATATTAAGGAGAGAATCCTAGAGTAATAGTAGTGCAGGAAAAACTAAAGAATGAAATGAAATTACTAAAGGAGTTAATAATAAAAGTTGTCCTAGAGGCAGAAATAACAGAAGTGTAGGCTTCTATTAGGACCTTTATGTAAGTTGCTATAAATGTAGGAGGGGAGATAGCCTAAGCAAAGACTGGCATAGGAGATTTATAGGCGTTGATTATAAAAGCGGTTAATAGCAAAGTTAAAACCACGGTTAAGAAGGCGGTTAAGGAGGCGATAAAGGCCGTCCCTAGGACTGGATTAATGGTTAGGGGGACTTGGGCGACTGTTGCAGCTTATAGAGTTATAGGGCAGAATATGACAATACCTTTAGCCCGAACGGAGGGTATGGCGATACTGGCCTGCTATTACTGGGAAGCAATGGTAAAGGGAAACACTATTAGCAAGGCAGTTAGGAATAGATTGCTAGGAGAGATTGTGAAGGCAGTAAACAGCGCTATTGGCATGGAGGAGGTAATAGCAGTACGTAGGCTGTAGAGTGGAGACACAGTTATTATATTTACTAAGGCAGGGAGGAAATGGAAGGAAAACACGGCCTGGGTAAGAGTTGCCTTTAGACCTACGGCGGAAGTAAACAGGAAGATGTTTAGTGTGATTATTAAGGGATTCCTAACATAATTGACGAACTACGTTGTGATTAAGGATATAAGGAAAAACATTAAAAAGGAGAATGGTCTAAACATGGCGAAGATAACAGTGCAGAAGCCAAAGGGAACAGCGACGAGGGCACTACTGGTGGTTAGCGTTGAGGGCACCAAGGCAGCAAACCGCCTATGCCATGGGGGAATAGTATACTAAGCAGAGATTTTTAATGCCGAGCTATATAACAAGATAGTCCACCTAAAGCAATGTTATAATTACTATAAGATTAGATATATTACTAGGCATTATAAGGAGGAAGTAAGATGCGGCAGGTGTGCTGCTAGAAAACACCCTAAGGGAGAGAGGACTTGCCTAATGTTAATAGGCAAGGTACGGGAGAGATGCCTAAATTACGCAGGGGCATATCCAGCATGGTCTTGGCTATGCTTAGTGAGTAATAATAGGTGGCAACAGGCCCGGGAGGCTTACGCCATAAGGCCGCTGTTCTTCCGCGACTATTGGTTGGAGGCCGTGACAGCTACTATGGGTAAGGGTTATTATAGAGAAGAGACCGGGGGATTAACGGAAAGGCAGTTAAGAGGAAGGAGCATATAACTAAGGGGCCTTTTTACGAGACGAACATACAAACTACGATTAGGACGGCAGAGACTGGCAGAGGAAGGCATAATGCTGGCCTTCCTATAACTGATAAGAGAGCAGAACAATACCAGAGCCAGCCTAACTAGGGTGCTCCGAAGCACACAATAGAGTATATGATTAAGGTTATGTACTGGAATACATGGAAGAAAAGCAATCTAGTATATCTGGCGTTGGGGCATGACGTTAGCCCTAAGGTAATAGCCATTTAGGAACCAGGAGGCTATAATAGTATACTGCTGAATCCATCTTAGGGGCACTATACGTTAGCAATATATAGTGGAAGAATGGCGATTTATATACACTAGAAGGTTAAGGCAGGGCTTTGGACTACAGGGAGGGGGGAGGATTGGTGTAGTGTTAAGCTATGTGGAGTAGAGGTGTACAACATATATTCCCCGGCTTATGAAAGGGGGTGGCAGATGCCTTTACAATACTTTGCCGATACCCAGGCAAAGGGCTGGAGTGTGTTTGTAGGGGACTTCAACTAACATCACCCCTTGTAGGACAGATTTGGCCGAACATCTCCGGGGCACAATAAGAAGTTAGAATTTATAACGAGGTAGCAACTTAGCCTAGCTACGCTGTTTAGGGAAGTAATAAGGAGAGAACATAGCAGTAGGGATAGCACTATTAACCATGCATGGACCACCCATAACGTTAGTGTTGAATTTATTAGGCCAGTGGAAATCGCCAGATCTGACCATGTGCCCCAGCTTATTAGCATTAGGATAAACAAGGAATTAAGCAACAGCCTAGGGTTGGTCCGGGGTTAGAGGACAGCAGATAAGAACCTTATTATAGCAGAGGCTTTAAACAGGCTTAGAAAGAAGGGGTTGGAGCTTCTGCTATGTAACTAGTAAGAAATCAATAACTATATGCAGTGGCTTACCCAATAGCTCACGGAGATAGCTAATACAGCAGCACCTAAGCGACCTTAAGGGCGTAGTAAACCACAGCCTTAGTGGAATAAAAGGGTAAGGGATGCGATAGTAGAGGCAAGACGTGCTAATAGGTAGTGGTGGTAACAATGGATGCAGGAAGCGTGGCAGGCCTTAACGAAAGCTATAAAAAAACAGGATTGTATTATCTTAGAGGAGAAGAGAAGTAGCTAGCAATAGGCAGTTAGCGAGTTATTTAGGTCTAAAGGGAGTCTTTAGACCCTAGAGCGTTAGGCCTGGCTATGGAGTGGACTTCCTCCTGAAAGGCAACAGGTCCTACTACTAACCCGGCTAGGAGACGACGGCAGGGAGGAGATAGTAAAGGTTATATATAAGGGCAAGGCAAGGGCATTTGCAGAGAGGTTCTTCCCTCCATCTGCAGCTAGGGCTCTAGGTCTAGAGGCAGAGGAGGGGATAAGATACTGTGACGACGATCAGGCAGTTCCTGTGTTTACAGAGGAGGAAATTAAAGAGGTTATAAAGAATATGGCAAGTTAGAAAGCCCTAGGACTGGACGAGCTGCTAATGGGTTTCCTTAAGCTATGCGGAGCGGCCCTAATATCATGTTTAACACGCCTTGCGAATGCTTACTGCGGCTTGGGATATCATCCGGCCTTCTTCTGATGAGCGAAGGTGGTAGTTCTATACAAACCTGGGAAGTCCCCTAAGGAGTTGGGCAGACCGGGGGGGTGGAGGCTAATATTGCTGTTAAACACAATAGGCAAAGTGATTAAGGGAGCTATTATAAGGAGGATTACTATTGCAGCAGAGGAAGGCTATATACTGCCGGACATGCAGATAGGCAATAGGGCTGGCAGATTAACGGAGATAGCACTAAGCATGCTAAAAGAGGTTGTGAGAACGGCGTGGCATTACCGGGGGATAGCATCATTACTGTAGCTGGATATTACTGGGGCGTTTAACACTATTAGCTATAAACGATTAATCTGTACTATGAAGGAGTTAGGACTGCTAGGGTGGATGGCTAGATAGGCACAGGGCTTTACGTTAGAAAGGAGAGCATAATTGGCGTTTGACGGACGTATTACCAAGGAAATCCAAGTTACTGCAGGGGTTCTGCAAGGGTCGCTGGCGTCTCCTATTCTCTTCCTGCTTTATATTATGCTACTATATTGAAGACTAGTGGCGGCGGAATTAACGTTAATGTTAGGGTTCTTAGATGATATAAACATTATAGCATATGGAAAAACAGCAGAGGAGACAAAAGTATAACTAGAAAGAGCCTGGAGAATATGTAAGGAGTGGTTAAAGGAGTATGGGCTAAGGTTTAACCTAAGAAAGAGCGAGCTGATGTACTTTATAAGGAAGAGGCAGGCGATTATAATGATAATCCGACTTAGCAGAGCAATAATATAACCAACATAATTAGCGCGATTCCTAGGGGTTTGGATTTACTGGAAGCTTTGTTAGTTAACCTATATAGAGAAGGTGAATGCTAAATTATTATGGCAGAAATTAGCGCTTACAGCGCTGGCTATATTTACGTGGGGATGCCGACTAGAGTGTGCAAGATCCCTTTATACGTAGGTAATATAAAGCACAATAGCCTATGGAGCTGGGATATACCACACCCATAGCAAGCTAGAAGGGGTAGTACAGGGGGTAGTAAAGGCATTTATAAGGGAATAGAACGAATGCTTAAGGCGGGTTATAGGGGCATATAAGGCAACGCTAGTAACACTCTTAGAGACAGAAGCAGCAGTGCTGCCGGTGGATCTATACCTTAATTACGTTAAATGATAATTCTACTAAAGACTTAAGGATAGTGGCATGGGCGAGAAGATACAGCAGGCCTGTAATTTGATAGCATTGCAGCTATAACGCCGAGGAAGAGGCCGCTGATGTAATTGCTATAAGGCGTTTCCTGATGCCCCCCCCCCCCTCCCTGGCAGCCTTATAGCTAGATAGGAATTAGAGAGGGAGTGGGAAAAACGGTGGATCTGGCAGAGGCATGAGGCTTGGGTGAGAAGAGGACGGGCAAAAGTAATAGCAGTAGATAAGGAACCTAACTTTAAGAGTATAAAAAAGATAGTAAAGCTTTATAATAGCCTGCTTAAGCATGAATCTGCGGCCTTAGTTTAGCTTTGAACGGAAAAAATAAGGCTAAATGCCTTCCTTTATAACAGACAGGTGCCCGAGGTAACTTTACTAATATGCTAATGCTGGGGAGGAGACGAGGATATCTACCACCTTATCCTATCATGCCTAGAATATAACTATCTAAGACTGATTCTAGCGGTGCCTGTAATAAGAGATCCGCGGGAACTCAGGGCGGCGCTTAATAACAAGAAGCTAGCACTAAATATCGTAAAGTAGGTGCTTTTGACTGGGTAACTTTAGCAGTACAGGTTGGCGGAGGAGCTTGGTAAGGCATGGCAGATACGCAATGATAAGGCTAAGAAAGGGACCAGAGGCAACGGAAACAATAGAATAGAGGAGGAAGAGCCAGACTAGGAGGGGAGGTGCTTATAGGGGGTTTTTACTAATATACTAACCTTTTATATAAAGCACAACTACACTTCTGTTATTGTCTGCAGTTCCGGGGAACTGGCAGATATCTTATACTAATGGTTGGAAACAATAAAGACTCTATATTAGAGGCTTAGCGGGAGCTATATGGAAGAATATGGGTTTTCTTCCCTATCTTAGGGTTTTTCCTATATTAAGAAGTTAGTTGATGAACTAGTTAGTGGCTCTAGCTACCTAGCGTACATGAATAATAATAATAACTGCCCTTATTGCCTGGTCTATAGACTAAAACACTAATATAGCAATGTTTATAAACCGACGCTATTTACAAGCTATATATTGTAAAAAACCTTAAGCTAGAGCGAGCTTAAAGAAATGCTTTATCTGCTATAAAGAAGGATGCTAGTTAACTAACCATCCTGCCTCTAAGCAAAAGAAAGCAAAAGCAACTTAGTAAAATAATAGAAAACACTAAAAACCACCCTCTAAACGCTAATACTATGCATTCCTATAGGCCTATAAAGGCAAAATGGCCTAACTTACTACTACTAATAATAGTAGTAAGGATAAACACAAAAAAGCCGCTTAGAACGCTGCTTTCCTTACTACTAATGAAAAAGAGGAACCAGATAATAAAGAGGCTTATAATACTCTCTCCTTTATAGTATTCTTTATATAAGCACTAAATCCCCTACTCTTTTCCTAATTAACCGTAAACTTCTTGTAGGATAATGCTTTTAAACATGCCTTATTTCTTAAAGACCCCTATAACTATAATACTAATAAACAACCTTAATAACACGTGTATTTTATAGATATAAGATATATAGCGGATATATTTTATAGTATACTCCTGAATATAGGAGCATTAGGAATTTCAACTGCTGGCCAAGGCTAAGTCAACGCTCTAATAAAAATCATAAAGAACCTTACAATTAAGCTTTTCTCTAACTAAAGGACTATTACCTTTAGAGCCGGTACTACGACTTTAACTAGTATTTTAAAGCTTCTAACGATTTTTAGCACAATACCTTTCTATATGCTTAATAGTGCCACACTATTTTTATATTTTATTATAGATATGGATAAAATAAGTGTTAAACTTAATAATCTTAAGAATCTTCTAATCCAAGGAGATAAAAAGGTACCTATTATTAGGAAATAAGGATATCCTTAGTAGACAGCTAGTTCTTAAGAACCTGCTATCTTTATGCTTTCTAAAGCCGAAATCCGTTAACTTTATTACTAATTTAGTCATCTGTTAATCAACCAATTAAATAACCTTCTTGCCAGGGCTAGTAAAGAATTCAATAAGGCTAACATAGGAAAAATCACGCACGCTTGCCATTAATGCCAGATGAATGCAAAAGCTCTAAGTAGATTTAAATTCACTCTTAAAGACAATATTAAATTTAACTACGAGGTCCTTGTTAATATTATGTAAATTAACAAGAAGCCGGTCCTATACGTTATAGATTTAGTAATATCATTTTAAGCTGCCTGCTTTCTTGCACCTTAATAACAGAAAGCTTAAGATATCTAGAATGCCCTTAAAAAGTGCTAGATTAATACATATCTTAGACCCCCAGACTGGATAGTCCATAATGCCAGAAGAAACTTCGCTTTTAGTAAATTTAGGCATTTAGCTTAACTATTGTTAATTAATATTAACAAAGTCCCCGTTAAGGCTCACAATAGTATCGGAAAACTTAAGCAATATCATGCCCCTCTTTACAGAGCATATAATATTATTAAGACAAAAGCTGACGGTCTTCTCTTAAAAGAGCAGATACTTTAAATAGCTATTAAAGTAGTTAATAACTCTACTAGTCTAAATGGTCTTATTCCTACCCTTTTAGTCTTTAGAACCTATCTAAGAATAATAAATAATTCCCCCCTAAGCTTTATAGTTGCTTAAAGAGCTAAGATACTTTAAAAAGCAATAAATAAAGCAAGACATAGTCTTGTAAGACGCTAAGTCTATAATGCTCTTAATACCCGCAATAGCCTAATAACCCTGCTTATACACACTCTTCCTTTAAATTCTAATGTATAAGTTTATTACAAAAAAGGCAGATGGACTGGCCTCTATAAGCTTCTCTTAATAGAAGGAGAAACTTATATTATTAAGATGCCTTATAGCCCTATAAAGTTTTAGTCTATAGTTATTAAACCGTATATAACCTTACTAGAAGTGGAATCCTCTTATAAGGAAGACCTGGTTTATAAGGAAGACCTGGTTTAAGGTAATAAAAATCATGAAAACCCCCCTAATAACCTAATAACTCTATTATAAAGAGGACGTGGAAGACCCTGGAAACACCCTTAAGCAGAGGCTTTTCTTACTAAGAAAGAAAAGGCTGATTTTTAACTTATAATT